>JAWNOX010000192.1:2747500-2825000 GCA_035045555.1 Drosophila fulvimacula
CAAATTTGGTAACCCTAAAATCATACATTTCGTATTTTAGTATTAAATAGTTGTAAAGGTAAATTTAAATATTTTTATAACATTTAGAGTGACCATATTTCGAATAAGTTTTGAGTCGAATTTACTATAGCTAAAGGCACTAAAATGAATTATAGTTGCTATCAATTGTTGCGCCCTCTAGTGGGCGTGTCTTCACACAACCAATATGCCCCTTCTGAGCTCGCTGAGCGAGTGTTAAGAAAGTTTGGCGAACAAATGTCGTTGAGTGTTTATAAAGTAATAATTGTAGGTTGTTGATATATGTATGTTTGACATGCACTTGGAAGTCGGTTGCATTGGCTGCATTGACGTTGACCTGCGACAAGCAACCAGCGTCAACCGTCGCCGTCCTTTGGCGTGTCACTCTGATAAGAACACGTGATTCATCATATGGCTCACTAGCCACGCGCTGAAGCAGTCTCAGTTGGTGGCAATCGCTTGGCCACATCCCCCACACTCCCGCCCAACGCACTCGCAGTGAGTCAACCCAAAGATTTTGGGTGCCGGTTGGAACAGCAGGTTGTCAATAAACAATTAAATGTCAACTACCAGTGCATAATCAATCGCCGATATTTGTATCAGCCACTCAGAATCGTTTCACGATGAATCATGGCGGCATGCGAATGAGCGCCACGAGTCGTGCTAACTCGTTTACAGGATAGCCCCATCAGAGCCCCAATTGTAGATATGTGTTATCTACTCTTGCGGCGGGAACAACGAGTGCCACTGATAAATGTTTACAATGTATACATAAATAATTTATGAGAGAGTCTCTCTCTCTCTCTCTCTCTCTCCTCGTATACAAAGCATAGATAATAGATAATTAATTAATTAATTAGTTGACACTTCATGCGCTTCGACAAGAAGTAAACAAATCGCGAACAAAGACTTTAAAAACGTAACAATTAACTAATTAAGATAGAAGCTACTGCAATCTGAAGACGTCTGCAAAGGCAAAAGGCAAAAGGCAAAACAAAGCAAAAGCACATGCATAGATTATACCCTGTAGAATGTGTATGATAATAAGCGGGTATATTGTTTCTCAGTTATGGAATCCATTATGAAACTTTGATTTGCAGCTTATGCTGATAAAAGTCCAAAATATTATTATAATTATCTCACATGAGTTATAAAATTAAAAATAAAAATATTTTGTTTATATATTCTAAGCGTTCACACCTAAGAGTAACTGCATTGCAGGGTATATTCTGCTACATCAACATCTGACGCCATTTGCTTTTCGCGCTCTCCCAAACTGCAGCATGCTATAAACAAACCGTTACCGCTGTCGTCACTGACGTCGCCATCGATGGCGCTGCCGGCGTCGACGCTAACGTAGGGCAATGGTAAACATGCTGAATGGCAGCTGCGGCGTCGCTGTTGTCGTTGCCGGCACTGTTAAACGTTTCAGTTAATGCGAGACGCTGGCGCACGACACGACCATCGACGGATGGTGTTCAAGCGAAAATAAGAGTGACAAAGAGCGACACGAAATACGAAAGACAAACAAGCACCGTTAACACTTAACAGTTGAGACGCGCTCGCTGTCTAAACGCAGCATCGGTTACACAGTTACATTTTATTTTGCTTTCTTGTTGTTATTATTATTGCTATATTTTTTGTGTGCTGTGTAACTTAAACCAAAATAAAATAAAATTTGAAGGAAAAAAAGTCCCAATAATTTCCGGAAAAATGCACGCAGGGGATAATGTGCGCAGCACTGGCCGGCTCAGCGTCTACTTCGAGCAAGATCTAGCGGCGGAAGAAGAGGGTGCGTCGCCGGTGCAACGTGTTGATATACATAGCGAGCCTCATTATTCGCCGCCAATCGATGACAATAACAATAACAACAACGAGAACATGGAGAGCAACGATTACAACAACATGACGCATCCACCGGTTGTCCGACGTCAGAAGAAGGACAGCAGCACACGCTCCCATTCTCGTTCCCGCGATCGCAACTTTGTCTTTGCAGCCGGCGACGTTGTCGTCGGCGGCGCACGTACCGTAGCGCGCACTTTCAAACGCATGTCCCTCATCGAATCCAGTAGCAGCAGCAACAACAATAATGCCGGCGGCAGCCTGCGAGTGCACTCGTCCAAAGAGAGCAAAGCTCAAAATGGCGTCGACCGACTCAAGCCGAATGCCAAGCACAAGCAGCAATACAATTCAACGCCGTAAGTTAAGAGCGAACATTTAGTTAGAGGCGAATTGGCGGTTGACTTGAGATGCACAGTGCATCAATAACGTCTTCATACAGCACCAATTTTGTTTTGCAATAAACATATATTTAGCGGTAATATTGTCCTATTGTCTATCTATTTATAACGTAATTACGTTATTTTAGATAAAAACTATATTAATATATTTCTTAGTCAAAGGGTTACTAGTAATAAATCACGAAAAGGCATGTAAAGCCTTCGTATTTTACTAGAACACCTAGAACCGAAAATCAAAATGATAACGGTCATTTCGTAATATTAGTATAGCCAGGCTCGAGCTTGAGTTCGCAACATCTTGTAACTAAATTTGTTAAAATTTAACTGCCCTAAAAACTGACAACAACTAACGAAGAATGCCAAAAATTCTGTATGATAATTGAAAACATTATACAATATCGCAATCGATGCACAGTTGGAAGACTTGAGATGACCGTTGACTTCATCGTTATACTTTTGAGTTGCGAATTCCAGTTTCTAAATACCTGTTATAGATCACTAATGCCCTAATGTCGAATCCTTTTTAAATACATTCACTCAAAAACAAGGAATTAAAGATAATAGAGTAAAAAACAATAGTTTAGATTGATACTGGTATTTCCTATTTGTATTAATTAATATTTGATACAATCAAAAGAAATTAGAACATATCAATATTTTTCTATACACCTTTATATAACTCCCATTCGATTCGATTCAACAGCTAATCAATGAGTTTCATTGATAAAAACAAAATACGAAGAATCAGATTTCATTAGCCAATTGGCTATCTGAGTTGAATGACCATTTTTCTTGTGTAACACTTTCCACACTACCCATTTACCTGATAACTTACGAACCCTCAACTGAGAAGAATTCAAATAAAACAGAAATGAAATGAAAAACACGTTTACACCCGGACAATGACAACATTTGCTTGATGATGACTCAACGATTAGCGAAAGTTTTGAAGTGTCTGAGCTAGCGGAGCAATACTCGGAACTCTAGCTAGCTAGCAACATCCGTAGCTAGAATACAAATAAGATTATGCTCAAAGGCCCAATAAAAGTTTGCAAACAAATTGTTAACGCTTATCGACAAGTCTAGATATATCCATATCTACATATATATAGGTTCAGCTGTGGGTCGCTTACCTCAATGCAGTTGGCTGCTGAGCCGACGCTTCATGCCTGATTCATGCGCCGGTTCTCGGTATACATACGATAATAATAATATATACTATAAATTAGAAGACAACACAGGGAGCCTTATCAGCGCTACATTTTGGAATGCTCATAATGCATATGGAGCACGTTAGATCACTATGATGCCGAGACAGCTTGGTGCGAAAGAGTGACAGTGAGCGAACCAGTGAGGAAGTCAGATAGCAAAAAACGAAGCATCGTAAATCGTTACAATGCCATGAGCGTCTAACTCATAAATCTACTTGTGCGTCTAGCGATAAGGCCTCTCAATATATCAATGCATGGATTTGATGATTGTTGAGCCAAAAAATAAATATATGTAAAATGAATGCGTGGCTAAGATATTCTCTTATTATCCGAGAGCTCGTTTATATAATCAGTATTTATCGTTAGAATTCTCAATTGGCAAGCAATTTAAGCATATAAAATTGGTGAATGGATTTTGGTTCACAAATAATGCTAGTGATATATGTATCTCTAGATGCTAATATACCCTCTTTATATTGGATTAGATCGTGAAGCGAATATTAACTTTGAACTTCCGAATTGTGTTTTAACCATGACGTTATATTTAAGCGATCTATATTCCTCACACTTCACTATCGCGGTAGGCGCAGCTGGAGACTCGTGTTCGCGTATCGCTAATTTTACCACTTTTAATAGGGCTATTAATGGACAAATTCATTTGATCATAAAACCTTTATAGGCCAATCAATTGGCATTATTTAGACTTTAGCCTTAGGCTTAGCCTTAGCCTTAGCCTTAGCATAACCCAGTTTGCTGCAGTCAACCAACAGATGTTAATGGAAGCCTAAGCCAGGGCTCTTGGCCACCTCTATCTCAAACGCTTCTCCTCTAATGGAATATAAAATATATAGAATATAGAATATCAAATATATAGAATATAAGATATTATTATTAACTCATAAGAATCCATTTGTAAGACGACTGGTTCCATTGAACTAGTTCTAAATATATATATTCAATCCAGCTTTGGCTTATAACAGTTTATGGCGTTGCCAGACCGTTTTAAAATGTTTAAATGGCTAACTGTATTATTTTGTTTATATATTATTACGATTGAAACTTAGTTAACCTGATTAACTTATGTATATTATTGTTGTATTGTTTTTTAGTTCATTGCCTCAAAGCTTCAGCAGCTACAACGGTCCGCTGCAGTCGAGCGGCAGCGCTCAAAGTCTCGGCAGCAACTCCAGTCCCAGTCTTCGCAACCGTCAAAGCCCGACTCAGGGTCAAGGCAAGGCGGGCGGCTCAACGGCCGGCAAAGCGGTCGGCAACACGGCCAAACAACATGAACTGCAGCAGGCGTCAGCGGTGGCAGCGATCTCCTCAACATCTGCTGCCGCTGGCGCCGGCGGCGGCGTTGCGTCCTCATCGGCAGCTGCGGGCAGCGCCACAGTAGCCGCAACGTCAAACGAAAAGGAGAAGAAGCGCAAGGAAGTCTCCAGTTCGCGTGTGAAAAAGTTCCATCGCCATTTCACGCAAATCTCCAAAGATGAGAAGCTCATCAATTGTAAGTACAATGACGACAGGTGGCGCTAGTGCGCAATTATTTATAGGTCGCAGACTTCCCTAATTCCATCAGTCAACTGTTCTTAAAGAACTCGATTGTTCACAGAACTATGCTAAGGAAACTTACAAAAAACAGATTAATCTTTGTGCCAGATGAAGCATATAATAGAATAGAACAGATTGTGTTACTATATAGATGAAAATATAGCTAAATGTATAGAGAGATAGGTATGTGCAGATAGATAAAGGTAAAGAGAGCTAGAAGTTTATAAGAATATTATATATGGATAGAGATATTGATGTATAGATAGATAGATCATGTATATATAGATGTAAAATAGATATGTAGATGTATATATGTATATAGAGATAGATAGGTGGATGGAGCGATATAAAGAGAGATAGAAGTTATAGATGGATAGACGTATAATGTATAGATAGATACATTTCTCAATTCCTCTCGCATAGCATACAAGCTTAACGTAAATCGAACTTTTTCGCCTTGTTTTTGTAGACTTTTCATGCGCTCTGGTTGGCGACATTCCGCTGCAGGGTCATCTCTACATAACGGATGAGCATTTCGCCTTCTACTCCAATGTCTTTGGCTATGTAACCAAGGTAAGTCTCTTGGACTCCCTCTGAGAGTGGCGCCATCTAACGTCAGTTTTATTGACAATTCAGGTTGTTATTCCCACGTCTTCGGTAACGAAAATCTCCAAAGAAAAAACCGTTAAGATTATACCAAATGCTGTGGGCGTGGCCACAGCCGATGAACGTCACGTGTTTGGCAGTTTCATCAGCCGCGAGGCCGCATTTCGACTGATGTGCAACGTGTGCAGCCATCTAGCCACTGGGCCGGAGATTCAGCCCAAGCCCCTGCCCGTGGATGTGGAGCTAACGGAGGAGTATCTAATCGATGACGACAGCAGCTGCTCGATCAGCGGCAACGAGAGCCCGCCACATCTGCGAGATGCAGCCGCAGCAGCTGAGGCGGCCGCCATCGAATCCGAGCCACAAATTTTGCTCAGGCAGCGACCAGGCAGTGACAGACATTCCGGTAAGATCCCAACTATATATCCGATATAATTGTCAGCTGAACTAACGACCCTTTGTTGTCTGTCTAAGCAGAACTTCAGGCAACGACCTCACATAGCCCGGTGACCATTCGCAGCTCCGCTCCGCCCATTGTCCACTATGAGGGGCCGACGGCTGGCGCTCCGATGCACATACAGAACGGCGCTGGTAGCCGTTCGGTGAATGGTTCCGCTTCAACTTCCGCAACAGCCTCGGCAGCATCCAGCTCTGGACCTCCTTCCAGCTCCTCGTCGCCCATTACTGTTGTGGGCGTGGCAGCTCCACCTCCGACTCCAACCCCATCGCCATCGGTGGGTCGACGTCTCAGTGGATTGGCCCAATCGGCCCGGTTGAATTTGGGCCTGCGGTTGCCGGCACTCACCGAGCTACATGTCATCTATCTGGGGATAATGCTGTCCATCATGCTAGCCCTCTTCTCTGTCTTCTTGCTCTACCGCATCCTGGACATCGAGGCCAAGACGAGTCTCTATCGCACGCCAGTTGACTTCAATTTGGTAAGTAGGCCCTTTACCTCTTGTAGAGTATTCCGTATTAATATTTATATCTTTGTAAACAGCGGCCAGGCAACGATGAGGACATCTTTGCGGAGGCGCTGCGCTGGCAAAAGGAGCTGCAGGACAAAAGCACTGCAGAGGCTCAACATATTTTAACACGGAATCTGGAACAAATTTCCAAGGTGAGGAGAGACGAGCGACAGGTGAATCTCAAATAATAGGCGGAGAGGGTAAAGTGTGTTATTAGAGAGAGAGACTTGAGAAAGGGAAAGGAATTGCATATGCATGTGAAAGAGAGAGCAGCGAGAGAAAGGAATGTGGAGAGTAGAGAAAGTTGAAGAGTAGATATACATATATCGATGAAGGTTGATCCTAGCACAACGAACAACGGATAAAGTAAAAATAAGACTGACTAACTCAGAGAAATTGAGAGGGAGAGAGGGAAAAAAGTGTGAAAGAGAAAAGTGCCAATGAAAATAAGGCGAAGAGACAAATGATGTTGAGAACAACTCTTCAAAAGGCAGAGGCAGAAGGTTCTTAATAAAATAACAAAGTGACGAAAGGTTTGCAGAGGGAGAGAGGTACAAGGAGAGGGAACCCCTCGAGTTTAGACAAAGAGATTTGTATATATTGCAAAAGTTTTAGAAACTGAGCTAATCGGTTAGACAATCGATAAATTGGGCAATCACTCGATCAGCGAATCAATTAATAATCTTATCGAGCGTTGGAAGGTCCCCAGGCCTTCTGGCCAGCTGGGCGCAATAAAATCTGAGAGACTAGCAACTGTGCCTTATCGCATGATACTATAAATATATATATATATATATGTGTAGATAAATTGAGTAAATAATGATTGATTTGATTTCATTTGCAGGTGCGTCGCAGCCTGGAAACGCTTTCGATGCTGATCCACGACAGAAGAGCCGGCTATGCCGAGTCCCAGGCGGGCGCTGGGCCGGATTCAGTATCGGAGATGGGAGCAATGCCGGAGCCGGATCTAGCTAGTGCCAGCCAAGTTCATGGTGATGTCAGTGACTGATTTCTAATTTCGATTTTCATTTCGATATCAATGTCGATTTCGATTCGCCTCAAACAACCCCAACACACACACTCTCTCTTTAAACTTAAGTTTTAGTCGGCTCAGAGAAAGGAAAACAAAGCCCAAAGCAAACAATTTTTTATAGTCATAGTTCATATAACTAAATATATACCTTATACATATATACATATATAGGCATATATATGTATGTATATATATATATATAATCTATCTATAGATTTTAATTCTAGTTTTCCTAACTAAATGAACTATTCAAATTCATCCTTTTTTTTACTAGTTCTTAAGCTCAATTAAATATGCATGAAAGCCCAAAAATGGAAATGGAAAATTTATATTTATATATATATATATATCTAGAGCTAATCCCCATATGAAATATCTGATCTTTAGCTAATCTTTACCTGCTTTTGCTCCAATGTGAACAGCGTTTTACTTTGTTTTTACATTTCATGAAATAACTGAAATGAAAATTAAAGTTTCTTAAGTAAAGATTTTCCAATTGTTTTTTTTTTTTGTTTGGTATAAAAATAATCCTGTGATATGCATATTTTAGTTGTTTTTTTAATAAACTTTTTTTTTACGCCTATTCTAAGTATAAAAAAACTATCTTTATATTTAGGCTTTATCAATTGAAATCTAATTTGAATATATTGAACGAATTTTTGTTGTTTTTTATAGTTTTATTTTAATTTGTTTTTAAGTATATATTTAAACAAGAAGAAAGAAAACAAATATCGTAATTATAAATTTCTATTCATGCTAAGCAAATACCCTATTAAAAAAATATATACAACTATACTATATATATAAATATATATATATATATATTTATGTAATAAATAACTAAGTGAAACTAATGAAGAAATGTGTTTTTTTTTTTGCTTGGGCACAAATTGGGTTTATTCTATAGATATATAGAGTGTATGTATTGTAATTTTATATATAGATATATATATCTATTAGCTATAATATAGAAAACTGATTAATGTAGCTAATCATCATTGATTAAGTGTTTTTTGGGGTCTATAACATTTCGCTTGCTTACATATACTGGAAACAGTGGGGAGTACCCAGTAACTCATATTTACAATTCGTATATCATATCGTATACAATACTCTAAACTTTATATGTGGTCAGCATTTAATATTTTAATATTTTTAAATACTTCTGAAAGATGTTTCAGATTCTCAGCGCTTCGTGTTCAATATCTTATTCGAACAGATCCGTTTTAACATCAGTATAACAAAGGTAGCTCTTGGATATTCATTTGACATTGTTTTTGGTCCTTAGTTAGATTAGCGTTTGATATAGCTAATATATAGAGGCTAATTAGCTGCTGCTGTTGCTGGTGCTGGCGCATTTCACAGGATTTGAGTGCTTGGCGGGCGGGTAATCGAAATGTTCGCTGAGGAAAGGCATGGGCTAGGTAAACGGTTGTAGCTTCAGCTGATGGAAAATGGTCGGGGATGTTTCGGGGACCTGTTTGTCGACGTGCAGCTGCAGCAGCTTAAATATGCCCGTGCCAATGCCAGCGGGCATGCCCAAGATGATGCGCTCCGAGACGCCATTGATGGCATCTGTCTGGCCATAGTAGGCGGCATCGAACAGATGATCCGCCGTCTTCTCGAACTGCAAGGATAAGACAACGAGTTAGATATAATGTAAAAAGTAGAATTGGACTCGTCTGTCTTACCGAGGCCAAATTGAAGACGCTCTCTCGCATCTTGGCCAGGCCGTGACGCGTGATGCCCAGCACCTCGCCACGGGCGGTCATCTGGCTGGCCAGAAGCATAATGTGACGCCAATCGACGCTCATGCCGTGGCCCTCCATCACGTCGGTGATCTCGCTCATGATGATGGTGCGCGCCGCCTCAATGCCCAGCGTGTTATAGATTTCACAAATGTTGTTGCTGCGCGTCCGTGTGCCAACCACGCCATAGGTGGCTATCACTTCCCGCAGTCCGTAGCCCTCGATGCACAGCTTGTAGGTGGGCGGTTGATGGGCATCGTCCACGGCGATGACAGCGCGCGCAATATTTGGCAGACCCGCAACGACAACGTTCTGGATGGTGGTGCCTAAGCGCGCCAGTTCAGCGTTGATCGTGGCATTGCGTGTCGCCTCCACGCGAACCACAATCCTCGACTTCTTCGGCACCGCATGCAGCTGATTGGCCTTGATGCGCAGCCGAGACTTCAGTATGCTGCACATTATGCTATCCAGGTCGATGTGAAGCCCGAGCACCTTAATGCGCGCCATATCGATGCCGATGACCAGGTGACAGCTCAAGGGGCCACAAACCAGCTCAATAAAGGACGAGAGCTCGCCCAGCGTTGTTTTCTCGATGCGCGCCTTCACCTGCCGCGCGTATTCCATGCTCGTACTGTTGCGTAGCTCAGCTGTTATGATGGGAGTCGATATCGTCTTTGTGGCATTGATAATCTCCACGATACGCGGCACACCCTGTGTGATGTTCATCGAAGCGACGCCAGCGAAATGGAAAGTCTTGAGGGTCATCTGTGTGCCCGGCTCGCCAATGCTCTGGGCGGCGATAGCACCAACCGCTGTGCCCGGCTCGGTCACTGCTCGATTGTAGCGATCGTTGATGCGACGCAGGAACTCGAGCAGCTGCTCCTCACTGATGCACTCGATCTGATGGCACAGATCCTCATGCTTTCCGCCGTATTGCTGCTGCAGCCTGCCAATGCGCTTAGTGATGGTATTCAAGTGGGTTCTACAGAGGGAAGGGATTATTCGTATTAACAATCTCTACTTAAATCTTCTCCAGCATCACTACTTACGTTACATCCTGCTTAAAGTCGGCTCGCGCTTCGGCGAATTCCGGCTGCTTGAACAGCGCCTCCGCCGTGCTGATTATTTCGCCGGCTTGCAGCGGCTTCTGATCCCCGCGTGGCTGCTGGGCACGCAGATTATCGTATTGGTGATTGAGATCGACGGGCTTGTTGCGTGTCTCCATGGAAACGGGATCGAGACCATCGCCGCCATAAATAGTGTCCACCATTTCGTTAATGGCGTTCCGCACGGTGCCATCGTAATGCACGACGAGATCCTCCAGACACTTGACCAAACGACGCTGCAGATAGCCCGTCTCGGCGGTTTTCACAGCCGTATCGACGAGACCCTCACGACCGGCCATTGTGTGGAAGAAGAACTCCGTGGGCGTCAGGCCCGAGTAGAAACTGTTCTGCACAAAGCCACGAGCGGCTGGAATAGCGGCTGCAAGTGGAGACCAACGAGTAATTAGTACAGCATAGCGAGTAATAAAAAGAGTGGAATATAACGAGTAACTTAGAGCGAGGTATTAAGAAATAGAGACTTATTTTGTTTTGCTTATTTTGTGAGAAGTTTATTGTTGAAGATAGCGAGTTACAATTAACAAGTCTGAAGTAGCGAGTAACGTAGCTACAGCGTAGGGTTATGTTGTGACTTCAAGCAAGTGCAGGTGGAGGTAAGCAAAGAAGTAACGAGTAACGAATAACATATTACGAGTAATAACTAACGAGTGATAGTAACGAGTAATAAGTAACGAGTAATAAATAACGAGTAAAAAGTAACGAGTAATAAGTAACGAGTAATAAGTAACGAGTAAAAAGTAACCAGTGATAAGTAACGAGTAATAAATAACGAGTAATAATTAACGAGTGATAACTAACGAGTAACATTTAAGGAGTAAAAAGTAACGAGTAATAAGTAACGAGTAATATGTAACGAATAATAAATAAAGAGTAATAAATAACGAGTAATAAGTAACGAGTAAAAAGTAACGAGTAAAAAGTACCGAGTATCATAAAGAAACGAAGGCCAGGCAATCACTCGACTAAATATAGGTTAAAGTGGGTCGTTACACGTCTAAAGTAGCGAGTGACACCTAACGAGTAGTTGAGTAAGAGAAGCAATTACGAGAGCTACTTACAATGCCTTTCAAAGTGTGGCAGAGCGCGATTCTCGAAGCCGTTGGGCACACGCTTGCCGCTGATGGCCTGCTGTCCGACACAGGCAATCATCTGGGAGATGTTGATATTGGAACCCTTGGAGCCGCTGAGTGCCATGATCAGAGCGCTATTCGTTGGATGCAGCTCGGCGAAGCAGGTCTTGGCCGCCTGCTCTCGAATGCCGGACAGTTCGCGCAGCATCACCGCCTCGAGCGTCTCGGCGGGCGTACAGCCGGGCTGGCATTGGAGAGTGCCCGCCTTGAGCTTGTCGATGAACTCGTTGCACTTAGCATAGCCGCGCTCCAGCAGGACCTGTTTGTGCTGCAGCAACTTGGCGCTGGGCGTCACATCGCTAATGCCGAAAGAGAATCCGCGATTCTGTATGAAGTACGAGGCGATCTGCAAGAGTTAGTCAGAGAGTTATTTATAGTCGCATTTCGTTTTTGGCTTCTGATTTCCCAGTACTGGTTCATACATAACAAGGCTGTTAAGTGCCGTCATGGCTAACACCAGAAACAATTCTGGCGAAAGTCGTCGCCAGATTGAGATAAACCCACACCAAGGTGCGCGCCGAGGGAGCGGCGACAGCAGAGGGCAATCGAGTGTTAACCACGTAAATAATAATAATAATTCGCTGGTTGCCATTTAATTGGTTAAATTCCCTCGTACAGACAAGCGACTAGCAGGTGAGCTAATTAAATTACACTGCTCAGCACAGTTGAGTCTGGCAGGAGAGCTGTGAGCCTATATCTATATACTATTATATATATATATATATATATATATATATATTATATTATACATAGTCCCTTTCTATCTCTTTTTCTCTTTAAGACTTCAATTCCTCTTTCATATTATTGTTTATTTCTTTTTTTTTTAATTTTCATAGTTTCTCCGAAATATATCGTGAATGAACATATATATTATTAAATATAATATATCAATATTATTAGGAGTAGTAAATACTGTATGTTTTTGGATCATTCTTGAAGCTTAAATGAGTTTTTCAATATTATCGGGAGTCTATTTTTTTTTTTAGATAATTATTATGTTGAAAAATATTCGGAGTGCTCAATAATATTCGGAGAGCTTTTATTTTTCAAAATCATAAGTAGCTTGAAAAACTATTTGAACAAAACATTATTCGGAGTAGTCAATAATATAATATAATAATAATAATAAAATCTAATGAGTAACTAACATGTTTTTCGGACTCTCGGAATAGTAATAATATTTCGGAGTTATATATTATTCAGTTTATCAGCACTATATATATTTCAATTTAATGCTGAGCCTGAAAAGTTTCTTAAGCACAACAGTATTATTCGGAGTAATATTATTATTCGGATAATTCCGTTTTTTAAATATTTAATATTTATATATTTTGAAGTATATCTCTGATTATTCATATTATTCTCTATGACGAATCTTTAATATTATTCACAATATTTCAAGTCTTTCAGCAGTCAGATGTTTGCTGTACTTAATCATGTTGTCTAGTGTGCAAATTGAGGAGTATTTTTATTTTTACTCTATGTGTGATAAGAGTGATAAGACCGTGAACTAAGTTGGACAAAAGGAACTGATGAAGAGACAACAGGGCAAACAGTTAGCTTGGCATTTAAGCAGTAGTAGCGACGTCAAAGGCGCTGTCGATGCCGACAGCAACGGCGACTGCGACGCCAACAGCGACAGAGACCAATGGAACCATCATTGGCGTGTGAGTAATTAATCTTATCGAGCTGCGCCGCGCGCCGCGAGCTGGCCAAATAACAAGAACACGACCAGGCCGTGTTAATAAGAAATTGTACAAAAGACAGACAAGCTGAGCAGGTGGTGGGCGCAGTTGGGGGGGCTGCGGGTTAAGGGGCGGGGCAATTGTATAGTGGGCTGCATATGGGTCCGCATATAATTGCGAAAATAGACGCAAAGCGACGCAGACGTCGCCGAACAACAAGCGACACCACAAAGAGAGACAAAGACAGAGAGAGTGATAGAGAAAGCAATGAAGGATATGCCAAGGATACGTAGCAGCTGGCCAGGATTGGGCACAGCCCAAGGCATTTGCTGGCTGCTGTTGCTCCAATTGGTGCTGGCCGCGCCGCCTGCACCACAAGTCGATATCGTAAGTAGCTAAACGAGCAGCTCGCCGTGAATGAGTTTTCCCACTCACAATCCACATTCTGTCGACTCCGTCACTCCACAGCAAGGACGCATCATTGGCGGCCAGCGTGCGGCACCAGGACAGTTTCCCTGGCAGGTGATATTGAAGCGCGATGAATGGGACGATTTGCTGTGCGGCGGCTCCATCATTTCCAACAGTTGGGTCCTAACTGCTGGCCACTGCGCCTACGGCCACAGCTCGCTGTATTTGGTCTTTGGCAGCGTCGAGCTGAATCCGGACGAAGCGATAAACATGACGGCAACGCAGCTCTTTGTGCATCCCAATTACAATGATAAGATGAACAACGACGTGGCCCTGGTGCAGCTGCCACAGCAGCTGAGCTTCTCGAGCAGCATTCAGCCCATCCAGCTGGTGAGCAGCAAGCAGGCGAGCAACAGCTATGTGGGCACCCAGGCGACCATCGCCGGCTTCGGCCTGATCGACGATGAGTACTTGGACTACTCGCTGGAGCTGCTCTATGCCCAGGTGCAGGTGATCGCCAACGACAAGTGTCTGACAATCTTCGGCTCGAATGTGGTCCTGGCGTCGACAATATGCGCCGAGGGCTATGCGGGCAGCAAGATGTCCACGTGCAGTGGCGACTCGGGCGGACCGCTAATTGCCTACAGCAGCGATGCGAATGCCTGGATACAGATCGGGATCAATTCATTTGTCGCCGAGGATCAGTGCACCAGCGGCTATCCGTCGGGCTATGTGCGGCTCACCTCGTTCCTGGACTACATCGCCGAGACAACGGGACTGACACTCAGCTAAACTGATGCCACGGCTAAGATAATCAATCAAAAGTCCACTTCCTTCTATTTCGCAAATAAAGCGCAAATATTTAGCACTCGAATAAACCAAAAAAAGAATTCCTCATGCCACGAATGCCACAGATAAGATAGCCGAGCCCCTTGCCTCCCGTTCACCTCGGTCCCTCAAGCGTCATCTTCAGCTCTGCCCCATTAGTATCTTCCCATACCATCACAGAGATAGCTTGGCGGGGTCTTCAATGCCAGTGCACTGGCTAGGCTGTCAGGTGCAGGAGGTTTAAGAGCAAGGGCGCTTATCTTCAAGTATCTGCATATCGAGCTATCGTTATCGTTATCGTTATCGTTGTACAGTTGAACTGTCATTAAAAGGGCTCAGTTCCGCTTGCCAACTAGGCAGCAATTGTTGACTCTATGTGTTAGCGTTAATTATTTATAGTTTTATTACCTTATTATTGGCATCTGTAATATCTATATATAATATCTCCCTGTAATATATACAATTTGAGCTATCGTTATCGAGTCGACAGCTCTGGCCTAAGTTTTACATTGCTTTCGGGTGACCCAAATAGTCTCTTCAATAATAGGTCTAATATAATAATAGCTCTTCAATTATATTTTGATCAGACGTCAACGTTAACGATTTAACAACGCTGGGAATCGATTAATATTGTTATCGAGCTGCTTTGAAGGCAAGGAGAGCAATCGATATAGGCATAGGGGGAGACGTGTAGTGTAAATAGACAAACACACGCACGCAAAGCCAGCCTTACCGACTGGGAAAGGTAGAGTAAGATAGAGAGCGAAAGAAAGGCAGATAAACGTTCAGAAAGAGATATGTATAGACCAGCAGATGCAAACAGAATGAGAGGGAGCTAGGCATATAGTGTGAGAGCAAGAGATAGAGAGAGAAGTGAGAGAGAAACAGACAAAGAGAAGTGAGAGAGAGAGAGAGAAGTGGGAGAGAAACAGACAGGCAGACAAAGAGGAGTGCGAGAGAATGGTTACCAAGCAAAGGCACATAGAGAGAGTGAGAGAGCAATAGGCATGCTTCAACAGAGTGAATGACTCAGAGAGAGAGGTATATATGCTTACAGGATTGCACACACACAAGCGAGACAGAGAAGGCAAAACCAAAAGTCGCCCAGAGCGAGACAAACTTTTGAGACAAGTAGAGAGAAAGAGAGCAAGGACAAATATAAGAGCGAACATTATGACAAATAGGAAGAGAACAGAGAACAAGAGAGACAAATAGACGCACTCAGAGAAAGAGAAAGAGACAGAGACATAGTTCAAATATAAATTTATACGCACCCTGGCTAGACGCCACATAGCTTTTGTGGCAAAGGCCTCACCAAAGTCTCGCAGCAGCAGATAGAAGATGCACTGCTTGGTGCCCGAGCCCATGGTGGCCTTGTCCATGGTGCCGCACATCAGTTCCGAGTTGCGGATATGAATCCCTGCAGCGGAAAGAGATAGCTGGCTATTAGAAAGAGCTGGCAAGCAAAATATATTGAAGCAGATTACGTACAGGAGTCGTTGACACAGAGATCTGTGTTGCCCGTGTAGTTGCGTCCCTTGTTCATCATATTGAGCCGAACATTGGAGTCGTCATTTGGTCGCATTAGCATGCTAAATATCTGCTTGCCCGTCCAGAGGCGACGCGGCTTCCAAATGGCTGGCGGTGGCATCTGGATGCGCATCGTCGAATCCTCATTGGAGAGAAAGCAGGCGGCCAGCTGCATAGCCTCCTCCTTGGTGAGAAAGACCTCCTTCTGGGTGAGCAGATAGCCGCCCGTAATGAAATCCTGCGTAGCTGCGATCAAGATTTCACCATTCTTCGGCGTCACCAGATTCGATTGATTGCCCATTAGGATCAAAGCCTCGGCGCGTGCCTCCTCCGTCTGTGGCAAATGCAGATTCATTTCATCGCCGTCGAAATCCGCATTGTACGGCGTACAGGCGCACTCGTTAAACCGGAACGTGCGCTGCGGCTGCACCTTGGCGCGATGGCACATGATGGACATCTTGTGGAGCGAGGGCTGACGATTGAACAGCACGATGTCGTCATCGCGCAAATGCCGCTCCACAATATCGCCACACTTGAGCTCCTGGGCGACCTTTTCCCGATTGCCGTAGGCTAAATATTTCTTGAAGCTCGACCCGCGCTGCTGCACGTAATTGGCGCCCGGATGCGTGGCGGGTCCGTTGCGTACCAATAGCTTCATCTGGCGAATATTGGCGGGATTAACGCGCTCGGGATAGGTCAAAATTTTGGCCACTCGCACCGGCACGCCCACCTGATTGATCATCAGATTAGGATCAGGCGAGATGACAGTGCGCCCACTGAAGTCAACACGTTTGCCGGACAAATTGCCGCGAAAGCGTCCCTGTTTGCCCTTCAGTCGCTGGACAATGCCACGCGTTGTCTTCTTGGGTGCCATGTTCAGAGGGATGCCACTGATCTCGCTGTGGAAATAGAGAGCAACATGGAGTTGCAGGAAGTCCCAATCCTCGTGGATTAATTCGATTTTACCACCCGTACCCATGTGGCGCTGTATGACATCGTTAATCAGGAGAATTTCACTCTGCTTCATGGTCAGATCATCCTCCGTGGTGCCCGCCTTCACCTCCGACAGCACGGAGGGTCGGATACAGGCAGGCGGCACAAAGACACGGGTGACAATCAAATGCTTTGGATGCGCCCCACGCGAGCACATGCCAAGCAAGGCGATGTCACTTTGCGGTATCTGCTCAAACAGATCCAGCACCATGAGCGGCGTCAGCTCCTCTGCGGCATTGTAGTTGCTCAGAGCTGAGTTCAAATCGCGATTTTGCTCTGTTGAGCGTAGCATCTGATCCATGTGGCTGGTGAAGATGGCATCCTTTTTGCGGCCTTTATATGGGTCGTGTAGGATCTTGAGTAGACCGGGACCCTTCTTGACGCCTCCATTGGCTGCATTGCAATGCGGACATTTGGTCACTTTCTTGGCTTTGGCCAGCATCTGAGAGTGCAGCGCCTTCTTGCCCAGATATGAAAAATTCGGATTGTGTAGCTTCTTCTCGTATACAGCGCGATCCTCCGGCTTGAGCATGACATGTGCGCACGTCTTGCATATCATTTGCAGAATATTTATGGTCGAGCGGAAGTGTCCGATGTGGAAGACGGGCAGAGCGAGATCCAAATAACCAAAGTGTCCAATGCATTCGTTTAGGCCCTGGCCGCAGGTTTCGCAGACGGCATCCTTGGTGCTGATGCCCATGCGACGATCGAGGACACCATAGGGCACCGGCTGCCGTTGCGCCTGATATAAATTCTTCGATATAATTCGGACAAGCGATTCCTGTTGAATTTCATCTGCGCCGCTGATGCCGAATTGCACATGTGAGCTGCACGATTTACAAATCCAGCATTAATTGTCTTTCTCCGTCAGTTGTAGGCAAACTTACATTTTCTTGTTTAGCGCCGAGGCGCGAAACTGTTCCTTAGGCATCTCGTCAATTTATTGGGCAACGGCAGCAAATTACAAATACTCAGCTTTTAAAACCATATGACAACACGCTGCCGGTCACAATTATGGTCTATCGATGAGCATAGCGACTATCGATACTTTACTCAAATTGGCAATGCTTATTGGTACAGACAACATGCGTACACTCTATTCTAAGTACATGGCAAAGTAGCTCATAATTTATATATATATATTATTTTTATTGAAATAATTACTAGCTTCACTTAAATATAATGCTAATGCCTGAAAATATAAAGTTTTTAAACTCAACGTTTTCGCCAGTACTAGCACGGTCACACTTTGCAATCACAATTAAACATTGATCAACAAAAAATACAAAATTTTCGGGAAAATACTAAAAAATTATGTAAATGCATCGTGAAACGGCTATCGATGTGTATTTTTAAATTGTCAACATGCACTTTATCGTAATCGATCGTAAATGTCTTCAGGCTATTTTTAATATTATTTTGACATTTTTAAGGCCACTAGACTGCGGTTTGAATCTTAAAATAAATTGCCATTCAGTAAAAGTCTAGTAAACTGAAATTAGCATGCCTCGAGAAAAAAATCAATTATATATTCATATATCATATAATTTCATAAAGGCCTAACCAAATCACTTGTAGCCGGCTTTACACTTTACATTCCAAGCAACTAACCATCATAAGCCAACACAATTTCAATGTCAATTTTGCAAGAGTAAAAGAAAAAAAAAACAAAAATTGCACTAGAATAGACACATTCGATGCTTGGCCCAATCGCTACACATCGCGATACGCGATGTCTTCGCACCAACGTCTTTGAGTTGATCTATCGATATTATGTTACTTTCTGTACATCGCTAATAGTGCACAGCAGTTTGTCGTCGTATCTCCGTGGAAAATCAGTTGCAAATCGCATTATACATTCGCATATTAAAGCCAACGTTCTTTGCAATTGTTGTATTGAAGATCCTTATAAGATTGCGTTATAAACAAAAAGGTAAAATTATTTATGCAAAATGGCTAACACAACCTCAAAAAGGTTAAATGGCGTGGCTGCTTTTATTGTGACCGTATAGTGTATGTGAGTGTATGTGTGTGTGTGTGCTAAAAATTAAAATTACGTGCATTGTTGGCGTTAATATGTCTTGGCAACGTTTAAACGGGCATGGTAACTGACTCACAAAAGATAACCGTTTAATCATTATTTCCCAAGTGATCGAAACAGATTGTGCCGATGATTGGTAGTATTGTGAACGATTAGTAGTAGAATAATAGAGGAATATCCTAAAGGATTTTTTTTTTTTTTTTTTTTGTAGTGTAGTGTACTGCGCACGTTTCGTTTCATTTCGCTGTTCGCAAGACAACAACAACAAATCTGATCGTGACAATCACACACATAGACTTACACGCACATAAGCACACAGGCACGCACACTGTTAGACAACAGTGAGTTAACAGCTGGTGGTGGGGAGGGAAGGGTGGCTCCATCTGTTGGGCAACATGCGCAATTAACATTTAGCATATTGTTCGAACATCTTTCATTATTCAATGCGAAATTATTTGCGATTGTAAACAAATGTGCAACAGATACACATGTATTTATATCTATCTTTTATTTAATTTCTTTACAGACTTTTTGCAGCAGCTGCACAAGCAAACAAGAACAACAACAATTGACCAAAAAGCAATTCGCGTGGTTTTGCGCTGCCAGCGGCCATCGCAAAAAACAAAAAAAACGCAAAGCAATTTTTTTACAGTTGCGCAAAAATTCTCACGTGGCAAAAAGAAGAGCGAAAAGCGAAAACAACAAAAAAAAACAAGAGTCGTACTAATCAGTTACGGTTAACCAGCATATAAATACCTTCATCTATATATATATATTTTTATATATACATCAATATATATACATATATATATATATCACCTGAATCAAAACAAACCCGTGCAAACATCTGTGTGTGAGAGCAAGACAGACACATACACATATAGAGAGAGAGAGAGAGAGAACGAGAGAGAGAGAGCAATAGATCGAAACGTTGAGAATTTGAATCGTGTGTTGAGTGGAGAGAAGAGATTCTTCATACACTTCCTTATCTAATTCGTGAGATTGCATTGCGCACCCCAAGCAGGGGAAACATAATATCTTATATGACTTTTGAAAGATTAAGTGGTAAGTACCTCTCAATTGTAAACCCTAGAGTACACGAGATACAACGGTATATAACTGTATAAACATATCTATTATATAATAATTGTCATTATTTTTCAACAAGAACTATGAGGATATTCCTAATGTATATATGGCGAAAGCTATGAGTAGGAAGCTAGAGTTTGTACTGTAGCTAGAAAACCTGCAACCGAATACGTAAAAAACACACACATAATATATATATATATATATATATATATATATATATATATATATATATATATATATATATTGTTTATATACTCTATCCTATATTTACCATTTACTATGTATAGAACAATCTATATATAAATTTGCACTCTAATTTCTTAAGAAATGAACCATAAACAAAAATAGTTTACAGCTAATTAAATTTGATTCATTTGCGATGATACGGAATTCCGAATATATGTATGTATACCTGTTTACACACAACTATATACACACATAATGTAAACATTTAGTGGCTTCGAATTTCAGCTTAACTCGAATGCACCTTTGATATTTCAATTACAAATGTTCCATTTAATTGGCAATTTGAGGCTTGGCATTTTCCAGCAAAAAAGTGAAAGACAAAACGTTCCAGTATTTTCTTTTATTACGCCCACGCATTCAAGATCATGAACGAAACGAACATCATTATCTAGCGACGTGTACTTTTTTCCATTTCTCTTATATACACACACTATACATATATAGGCATATCTCTTGTGTATATGTGTGTGCTCTGTTAAGCTTAATGTGCGCATGCCGTAACCGATCAACTAATACACACACACACACACACATAGACACTTAAACTTATTCGTCTACTTGCATGGCATATACATATATTTACATATTTGATATTTGCTGCTGCTCTGTTAGTTAACAGCGAGCTGTTAAGCGCCTGTTTAGAGTGGGAAGCTAACCGCAATTGTTATAGTTTTAATAGCAACCAAAAGACAATGCGCAATCAATTCCAATCAAATGGCCCTGTTTTTGTTTTTCTCTGCTCTCTGCTGCTGCCCTTCCTCCCTCCTCTCCTTTTGCTTGGTCAGCTTTGTTTACCAATTCCATTCGCAGTCTCTTTTGGTTATTTGATACTCATTCGACAAATAAGAATGGGCTATACATACATAAACATATGTAATCTTACTGAAAGTCTAATTTACCCTTAAATTGAGTTCAGATCTAATTTTCCACTCTGTATAAGATACTGTCTAGTCGTTCATAGCCAACTTGTTGGACTTAAACCTACACCTCACATTGTTTGTAATAAGCTCAAAATTGTTTTTTCTAAGATATCGCTTACGTTGAGCAGCAACTCGAATTTGATTTTGTTTGCTTTGTTGTTTGTTTCTATTTTTCTTTTTTCTTTTGTTTGCTTCTTGTTTTTTTTTTTTTTTTGTTTTTAGCAGCCAGTAAAAAGCGCTGATAATAAAAGTAAGAAACCAGTTTATGGCATTGGTGGTCGATTGAACTGCCCCGCTCGTGGAACGCGCATTATAGGGTATGTGCGATTCGCTGGCTCTAGGTCGCAATTAGGTAGCTTTATGCAGTTAGTTACGTGAAGTGGCTAAATAAACTTAACATTTGCCCAAAATACAGTAGAAACTCCTTGGCTTGGGCAACTTTATTCCTAACTTGATTAAAGCTCGAGCTTTTCTTTTTTGCCTAAACAGAGATTTTATAACTTATTATATACCTGTACTATATATAATATTTATACATGTATCTTTTGTGAGTAGTACGAAAGGCGACCAAATTGTCTCACATATATCTCTCGAATATACCTGGATCTTAAATATCGTATATAGTATAGAACTGTATGCCTGTATATACATAACATAAAGAAAGTCTGTAATAAGTCGCTCAGTCTCTTTTAACTTAAGTTCTTTATCTGCTGCATCTATATATATATATATATATGTATATATATATTATATACATATATAAATTTCCTTCCGAAAGACAAGTGGCTCGTGGGTGTTCGCTTGAATGAGCTTTCATTGTTTGATCCGTTTGACATTTAAATGGTTTTTTTTTTTTTGTCACTCTGTTGGAATTTCTCATTTGTCGCTTGTTTTACCTCCATGTTCGTACCACCCCCGCATCCTGCGCTTTTATTCCTTTGTGTGGTGCAACAGTTGTTGTCGCTATCCAATTGCAATGGATTTTCTGTAGTATTTTCTCGACAACTAATTGTGCCACTTGTCTTGCATCTTCTTCTTCTTGTGCTGCTTCTTTGGCTTCTTCGCTGGAAATGCAATGAAAATTCTGGTGCTTAATAAACTGTGAAATGAAAACTTGAAAACTTTTCTCTTTTCAATCAAAGCAAAAGTTGAACGTGATACCAAGAAATATATTTATATATAGTATATGGAACAAATGTATATACATGTATACTGTAAATAAGTTTTTATCGCTTAAATTGCATTTGTCATGCGATTCTAAAAAAAAGTATAAAAAGCAATTTCATGGTTATTTAAGTGCACAAGTATAATGAGTATTTTAGATACCCAGTTGAGGTCTATTCAATTTTCTTTTAATATAATATAATTAATATTATTAAGAATTTCGGATGCTACACTGAAACGTTAAATAGCTCATATTGTCGGAGAAACATATTTAAATTATATTCATTAAATATGCTATTTAGCAATGATATAGTTTGCAGTATATAAATATCAATCATTGAAAGTGCAGGGTATTGGTAAGTTTCAAACTCCCTCTAAATTGATAAGTTCAATCTCCATATAATAATTATTTGCACTGCAAGAATCGCTCAGCTTCCACAATAGTTGCTCTCTTGCTCTTCCTCACACTCAGCTGTTCGAATATGCAGCCCATTCACTTTTGCGCTCTTTCCTTGTCTTTCGCTTGCTCTCAGCTGTTGGACAGTTGCAGAGCCAGAGACCAGCGATGTGCTCTCGCTTGCACAGCAAACAGTTGACAAGTGTTGTGCCCCCTCCCGCTCTCACACTCTGCGGCAGCCGTTGCGTGACCTGCAGCTGTGTTTAACTGTTGTTGTGTTTCCTTTTGCTGCTCTTGCTACTGCTGTTGTTGTTAGTGCTGGCGCTTTTGGCTGCTTTGTCATTGGCTTTTTGCTGCCGACTTTGCGGCTGACCCGAAAAAAAGTAAGCTTTGCATGCAATAAGGCGTTTAATGGGCGCCTAACATATGCTTGAACTGAACTGAGAGAGTTGCATTCTACGAGTGGAGTAGAGAGGGTGGGGGTGGGTGGTTGGTTAAACATGTGTTTTGTTGTTGTTGCTGCTGCTGCTGCTGCTGTTAAGGGCCACGGCACATGCGCATATTGGAGCTGCTCTATGCTGTTCCGTGCGTGTGCCGTGTGTTCCATCCCCGACACACACGCACACATGCACACATGTACACGCTGGCAGGACTTGGTCTCTCAGCATCGCCGTCAACATTTAGTCAAGTTAGTTTATTCGTCAGCGTTAAGCCCATCGCAAGTTTTTTTCCGACATTTTCCTTTTCCCCTTGTTCGAATTGTTCGCGTTACGTGAAAAAATTTTCCACGCAGTGCGTGCAACAATAAAGTTGTAAGCGATATATATATATATTTATATATATATATATTATATATATATATATTATATATATATATTTATATATATATATACATAACATATATAAATATATATATAAACGCCTCAAAAAAAGAAATCGCAGACACAATTTTCGTGCCAATTGGCATTGTAATTATTGGATTTTTCCTCTATATATATATATGTACGTATGTATATATATATATAATAGGTGTGTGTGTGGTGCAATGAAGTTCTTGTTGTTTCTGCTGTTTTTTATATAAAATAGAAAAACTAAACTAAACTACATACATGCATAATTCAATCTCGCTCTCGCTCACATATGTGTATGTAAACGGGTCTGGCAATTTCTATAGAAAAATTTCAATTATTTATTTGCGATTTTTATTTTATGCATTGAGTTCAATATATTTTTCAATAAATGCAACTTCCTGCCAGCATTATATATATATATATATATATATATATATATATATATATATATATATATATATATATATATATATATATAGTTTTTAAATGTCACACCAAATTGATACAAGAGGCAGCAAAAGAGCAGACTAAACAACGACACGAAGCTGAAAAGCTTCGGTGAAGCACAAAACGATTAATGAATCTATCAATATTGAAGCTGCAGCCTTTCTGAATTTCTTATTCATCAACGGGCAGGAGCGACAGAGAAGAAAAGTTAATGCCAGTCACTGCAAATTGAATAATAACAGAAAAAGTAACGTAATCGATCACTTTTTGATCGATTTTTATCTGCAAACTCGTGCAGCCACACATACACACTCACACGGATATATATATATATATATATATATATATATATATATATATATATATATATATATATATATATATATATATATATATATAAATATATATAAATATATATGTTTTTATTTTATTTATCGTTATTTTGTTAATTTTGTGTCAAACTATTCCACGATCGATAACGATAACAATAACAATAACGATAACATATTCAAATCTCACATAAAAGCAGCAAACCGTTAAAAATAGCAGCAAACAACGGTAAACGTAACAGTGACCGCATCACTAACAGCCAACGAACTGTTAACATAAAGCAAAAACAGAAGCAGCAGCATCCGCAGATCCTGTTAGCCAACGCTGTGCTGGCAGCAACAACAACAAAAACGACAATTATAATAATCATAATAATTATACCAACAACAACAACAACTGCCAACTGGTTAAACGTCATCAACCTGACGCCGCCGAAGCAAACGAAACTGTCGTTGACGCTGTTGACGTCGTCGTCGCCGTCGTCGTCGTCGTCGTCGTCTTCGTCGTGGTCATCATCGACGTCGCCGTCGTCGTCGTCGTCTTCGTTGCTATTGCCATTGGCATTGCAATTCCTTGCGGCACTCGTTCAGCTACTGCTCGTAACAACCAATCATAAAAGCGAGCTGCATCATATGCTGTGCGATTTAACCATCCAGCGACATACTGTGGCCATTACCTATGACCTCAGCGGTGAGTTGTTAGTTAGTTAGTTAGTACAACACACACAACACGCACATACTGACATACAGACACATTGATGCAACAATACACCACGCCACGCCACACGCTTATGTGGTGTATTTTGTTTGCGTTTTCAACATTCTTCGTTAAGTTTGTGTTTAGCTACGATGTAGTTTGGCAGCAGCTCAGCAGCTCCTCTGTTAAGTTCGATTTCTCGCTGCTCATTAGCGGAAATTGCCAAAGAGTACAAAGTACAGAAGAATTTTATGTAATTAACATTTTGTGTTAATACTTGAAATTTGCAGCTTCTTAACTTACCGTTAAGTTTGCACAAGCGTTAACATTGTCTTTTAGCTCGACTCGTAGCTGATCTAGTAGAATGTGATTCTTAAACTGTTCCTAATTAATGTATTTAAAAAATTCCTTTAGGGACTGACTATAATTTTCCTAGTATTATTTCCTCTAAATAGTTTTCATAAAGTAATTTCGACTGTATATATAAATTTATTTATATATATATTTATAAATAAAGTTCAAAAAGAAAAGTAACCTTCGCCCTGATATTCACAATTCATTAGTTGAAAAAAAACTGTTTATATAGAAAGATCAACTTTTCTTTTAGATTATTATCATTGCTTTTAGATTTCTGTCAGCTACAAGCTTGCCGGAAAGCAGCTGCTACTGAAACATTTGACACAAGGCATTCAATTTTGATATTATTCGATATATAACCTGCGAAATTCTCTGTGTAAATCTCAAATTTGCAGTGACTGGCATTAACTTTTCTTCTCTGTCGCTCCTGCCCGTTGATGAATAAGAAATGCAAATGCAAATGCAATTCAAATTGGACGTGAAATCAAGATAACAATCCACCGACTATATATATATATAGCTATATATATATATATATATATTCTTATATATATATATATGTATATATACATATATATATAATTACACCCATACACTCGCACACTCACACACACACACAGTCACAGGCACACAACCACAGCAATACTATTTAACGCCCATTGCGAAGAGAAGTGACGTTGATTAAGTATTTTTGATGTGGTCTAATTTTTGTTTGAGCTTTAGTTCCAAATTACTCCGTGTAAGAAGAAGAAGAGAGAACCAATGCTAGAAGCTCGCATTCTATGCTTTCAATGAAGCGGCATTAAAACGGCTGGCGTAAGAGCGAGCAATCCCAATCTATCGTTCTGGCTCCATCCAACCGCTCCAAATTAATAACATAAACAACTTCCCGCTAAATAGTCCTCACACCCACACATATCACATATAAACACGCACATTAAGTTGAAGACCCAGCTGGAAGATTCAATTCCTCAGAAAAATAACCGTATTTCGTATATCCTGTTTGAAGTGTCCTTAGTTATTGTGTCGAAAGTGAGTTACTAATGTTCACTTGCTATGCAACGTACCGAATGCTGGCATAATTGTATACTTATGTGGGTAAGCCATAAGCTAGGCCGCAACTACTATACAGATATATGTATATGTATATATATAGATGCATCTGTTATATCCTAGTTATCTAATTTAACCTATTTTCTCTCCTTGCAGAAACACCAGCAAAAAAAGGCGCACCTCCAATTCCACAAAAACGGAGTAAAAGCTTCGAACTGTGCATGAATTCAAAGAGGCGAACTATAAGTCATCGGTAAGTGTTGCGCCATTTACATTCATTTATATATACCTGTACATATACACATATACCCAATAATTATGCGACAAAGACTAAGTTCAGGGGTTTTCTGTGAAATAGGTCGAGAACGCACAGCTGTTGCTGTTATCGATTGTTAGTCTTGGGTATTTGAAGTCTTAGGAACCCAAATTAGCATAAATTATCTTTTTATATATTCTCTATAATTTGAGTGGTTAATGGTAGTTAGTTAACATTAGCCATACTTCTGTATAGAGGGGGATAATCAATATTTAACATTAGCTTGAATGTAAATGGCTTAGATGGATGTTCGTTTCGAAACGCAAAATTACCTCTTTCCAGTTAACTGTATGCATTTACTAAATTTAACATAATGGTTAACAGTTCTGCTTAACATTGCTGCTAAAAGCAATGTACTTTAATAATAATTAAATTTAACACGATGGTTAACAGTTCTGTTTAACATTGCTGTTAAAAGCAATGTTAATTAATAATTAAAATCCTAACAAATTACGATTTTCTCAACAAGAGCTGTTAGCTGCATATATATGCATTAAATACAAATGTTAACTAACAGCTGTAAGCGAAAATCTATAATATAAGAAGAACTTATCTTAAGCACGCACGATATATCAAAATTTACGCATTTATTTTTCGATTATTGTTTGATTTTGTATTCTTTCGTCCATTTGTAGGACTTCAAGTAACAGACATCGGAAGTTACAGCCGTTCAGGTACACGTGAGCCTACCATTGTACCGTTCCAATAGTTTTTTACTAAAAATACAACAAAACAAAACATAAAAATCAAAAAAAAAATTTAAAAACATAAAAAAAAAAACAAAAAAAAAACACCATTAGCTAAGACTATGCCATTTATATAGAGAGCATACTACTACAGTAAAGCCCGCACTACAAACCGACAAAAAAGGGGAAAGGAGACGGCAGAAGGAATCACAAATACCAAAAAGCAAACGAATAATAAAAAAGGAAAGAAAAACAAAAGAGGTTCATTAAAATCAGTAAATAACGCCAGATAAATATAAATAAACTAGATGAGAAAGCAAATATAGGTTCCACAAGTCCCAGTTAGGTTCCACAACTCGACATTGATAACAAATCTTGGGAAGCCCGTAGCCCACTTTTAATTTGTTTTTCTTTTTTTTGGATGCAAGTGGACGACGACGATTGCAAATAGCTTGACTCTCCACGAGCAAACACAACTGCCTGAGAACTAGCCCGCGAACGAGCTAGCGTGAGTAAGAATCCGAGAGAGAATCTAGAGATCAGCGCGATCGGAGCACAGGTTAAGCCAAAAGCAAATTTAATGAACGGGAACGAAGCGCAACGAAGCAATTGCAAAATAGCCAAAATAGCTGAAGTCAACAAGTTGGCGCTGCCAGCCGCACAAATCTCCATAGACAATTGGAATTAGCCGATCCGATACGATCCCGATCAAATCTGATCCCCGTACCCCCCTTAAAACGCCACCAACACTACACTCGCACACCCACCCAACCACACTCACACTCACACACACACATACACATAGTTACACTTACACCACCCACACAGACAGACAGACAGCAATAAGCATCTGGAGCTAGTTGATATTAGATCAGCAGCGAAAATAATTGAATCGGTCAACAATCATTCAATCAATCATTTACTTCAATCCAAACGGTAATTCGGAGCTTCAACATGGCAACCGTCAACGTAAATCGCAGCGTTACGGATATCTTCTATCGCTACAAAATGCCGCGCCTCCAGGCCAAGGTCGAGGGCAAAGGTAACGGCATCAAAACTGTCCTCGTCAACATGGCCGAGGTGGCAAGAGCGATCGGCAGACCAGCTACCTATCCAACCAAGTACTTTGGATGTGAGCTGGGCGCCCAAACTCAATTCGATCATAAGGTATGAGCTTGATCTTTATGTGCTCTATAAAAGCTCTATATTTGCTTGCTTAATTTTGTAGAACGAACGTTTCATTGTGAATGGATCGCATGATGTGAACAAGCTGCAGGATCTGCTTGATGGTTTCATACGCAAATTCGTCCTCTGTCCTGAGTGCGATAATCCGGAGACCAATCTAACTGTCTCGGCCAAGAACCAGACCATCTCGCAGTCGTGCAAGGCTTGTGGTTTCCATGGCCTGCTGAAGGTCAACCACAAGGTGAATACGTACATTGTAAAGAATCCGCCATCGCTGAATCCTGCTGCCCAGGGTTCATCTCTAACGGAGGGTAAACGCTCGAAGCGTGTGCAGAAGCAAAAGAACGAAAACTCTGATGGGTCGATTTCCAACAATTCAATGGCCAATAATTCAGGCGGCGAATCCGATGGCGGCAATGGTACCAATCATGCCAGCCAAACGGAGGCCGAAATTAGCGCCGCCATACCAGAGAAGAGCATTGCCGAGGATGACGACGATGGCGGCTGGAGTGTTGATGTTTCAAAGGTGAGTTTCGAAATATCTATAGTTCTAAGTGTGTAAAATAGCTGTACAGAATGTCAGATAACATATGTTAATGGAACAACAGAGTAAAAATCTTATAACAGAACAGCGATAGCAAGCATATGTTCTCTACTCTATGCTAACATAGCCTTTCTGTGCAATTCTCAATGTAACTTATTGATTGGCCATTCCATTGTCTATATTTTTTAGGAGGCGATACGCGCCCGCTTGCAAGATCTGACCGACGGTGCCAAGGGTATGACCATTTCGGATGACTATGATAAAACTGAGAAGGAGCGCATTGACATCTTTTACGAGTTGGTGAAGAATAAGCGTGATATGAAGCAGCTTGATGACGTGCCCACCCATAAAGAGTTACTGATTGAGGCCGAGCGCTTGGATATTGTGAACAAGGCACCGTTGGTGCTGGCCGAGCTGCTCTTCACCGAGAACATCACCCATGATGTACGCAAGAATCGTATCCTTTTGCTGCGCTTCACCCACAACAATCCGAAGGGTCAACGCTATCTAATCGGTGGCATCGAACAGACTGTTGAACTGCATGCGAACACGTTAATGAGCAAGGTGGCTGGAATCTTTAAGATTTTCTACGATTTGGATATCCTGGATGAGAAGGTCATACTGGAGTGGGCTCAGAAAGTCAGCAAGCGCCACGTTTCGAAAAAGATAGCTACCGAAATACATGAAAGAGTTGAACCGTTTGTCCAATGGCTGAAGGATGCTGAGGAAGAGGACTCTTCTTCGGATGATGATGATAATGGTTGTGGTGACTCTGATGTCGAAATCGAATACGATGATCGTGCACGCGTCGAGCCTTTGAAGGTGGCTGCGGTCAGTGCCGCCGTTGCCGCCGTTAACAAGAAGAACGCCATGGAGGACGAGGATGGCGACGAGATAGACATCGATGAGATCTAAGCAGGGAACACTAGCGTCAGTTTGTGGACAAGGGGTTAGCCAAATTTTGTAATAGCGCATGGTTTAGAAGGAATGAAAACGAATAGAAAAGGAGGAAATCAAAAGACTAGGACTAGAAGGCAAAACAAGCACAGTGACAATTGGCGGGAAGCTAGAATCTAGAAGCTAGAAGCGGGAAGCGAGTAGCGAGAGTTGCAAGCGGCGGGCGGCGAATTCCGGAGCAACGAGTGGCAAACGAGTAGTGTGGCAAAACTATTTGCGAATAACGACTAGCTGCCAACGAGTGTCGAGTAGCGAGTAGCAAGTAACGATTTGCGAACGACTAATGGCAAAGTTGCGAGTGATTGGTTAACTTGTTAGCACACTGCATTCGATCAGACAAGTTTGTAGGTTGCCTCTCGTTGGACACGTTCGGTAATGAGTCGCCCAATCTCACGACTTCACTACATTTCGATTGTAATCACATTTGCATTATCCTATATACCCATTTGTAACAATAAACACAAAATTTAAATTTAAATTAAATTGCACATATACACAATACACTCTATATATGCTATATACGATATATGCTTTATGCTATATTTACATATATATATATATATTAATGGCGCCGATCAACATTCCCCTGTCCGAGATCCCAAACAAACGCAAACTGCAGCAGCAACATCAGCAACAGCTACAACAATAGCAACAACATAACTAATTTCTCTTCGGCTTTAAATTTGTAGTGGATTTTTTTTTTTTTATTATTATTATTTCCTTTACTATATATATATATATATTCTATTGATATCCTTTAGTTTAGCCCATCTCACGGTATAAATTTTAATTTCACTTTTGTCTATATACCAAATTCTATATATTTTCTTTCTCTCTTTATATATATACATATGTCTGTTTTAAATGTTTAATTAATTTTAAGTGCAGTACTTAAGCAAATCGCAATTAAAAGCAAGAAAAAAGTGTAAGAAAAATTATAGGATTCATGAACTTTGTACACACGCGACCAATTTTTTTTTTATTTTAAGTTTTAAAAATTTTTGTAAACTCAATTTTGGCTTTCAATAAAAATATATATATATATACGGAATAAATGAAACAAATATATAAACTTTTAAGGCAAAGCAAGAAATAACAGCAAATTTAACTCGCAAACATTTTTTCAAAAATTTATTAAACAACAAAATGTTAAACTATATAATAATATACAAAATATGCCTAAACAAAAAAACTAAAAAAAAAATACAATTTTACTAGCTGCATTTTTTTGACTAAACTTGATGCTACGCTAAAAATGGAATGGGTAACTCCACCTTGATATGCGAAAATTTTTCCTAAAAATAAGTTATTATTTTAAAAAACAAAAAAGCAAAAATAAAATAGTTTTTTTTTGCAAAAAAAAAAAATAAAACCCAATATGCTATTTTGAATAAATCTAATAAATAGAGACTTATGAAAATGTACAAAACTCTTGGCGTAGTTTCTTACTTATGGGGTCCTCAAGTCTAGAGGGTTTTATGTGACTAAGATAGCTATATCAAAAATATTGGATGTATCTATTATAGTATATATTTGATAATAATCTCTAACATATTGATGGAATTTGAAAGTTCTCGGTGCTCAGTCGCATTTTCCTCTATATATAGATAATGTAGATGGTTCTGAAAAGTAATTCTGGCTTAGAGTAGTACGCTAGATGCTAAATGCAGGAGTTCTATAGACTTTTTATGATCTTTTTTATTTATTTCGATTTATTTCGAATATTAACTAAAGATCATAATATACAGTAAACACAATAAGCAAACTACCAAGTCTTATAAATTCAGCCTTCTATAGGATTTTATTAATTTTGTTGTACATAGTTTTGCTTTAGTACTTAAATATATATATAAATATATATATATAGATGTATGTATATATATATATATATGTGTGCGGGAGGGCTGATTTGATCCAAGCATTGAGCGCATGCGATACGAGAATGCCCGGCTACTGTGTGTTTGTCCGCTAAATCGATTGCATATCGTACAAGAAATTTCGATGTATCCTATGTGAGGAACTGAGAGATGTAAACAAAAAACCGTATAACAAATGAAAATTGGTTTACAATAACATCATTCACTTCCGTTACCTGATCCGAGTGAGTGTCACGGACTTGGTATTGAAGACCAACGATCTGTGTAGGTGTAATATCAGTCCGTTATAGGTGTAATAACAGTCTGTTTATGATCGGGTAATTGGTATTGATGGATCTCGAGGATCTGTGTAGATGTTCCAACCTGTCTCTGTCTGTCGATGATCCGGAGGGGATCGAGTATTGGGTATGAAGATCGACTAACTGGTCTGGTGCTCAACAGTCAGCTGTTGCTGAGGGCGGCATGATGCGAACATCGCCCATCATTTTCGTCGGCTGGGCATGGGTAACGGGCAGATTAAGCGGCAGGTTGAGGGCTTTGAGGAAGCAGCCGAAGTCTACGACTCGCCCTTTGTACGTGAAGGGCAGCTTGGGGCACAGCTCGAAGGCATAATTGATAGGCGGAATGTCGCAGCCCTTGGTGCACGAAACATCGATGAAGTTCATCAGATCGCAAATCTCAATGTCATCGCAATCGTTCCGATTGAGCACCGACAAAATGGTATCGATCAGTTCCATTGTGAATGGCATACGGAAGCCACGCAGCGTCGAGCGCACCTGACTCTCGGGCAGGAATGGCTTATTGGTTGGATTGATGTGATGGAAGTGCTCCATCAGCTCATCTCTTCCATTCCATAGCGCGCGCTTGATCTCCAAATGGGCCGAGGCGCGCACCTTGTCCCGTTCGCATGCATTCGGCGCCGCCTGCTCGCCGGAAAAGTGACGGCAGAGCGTGATGATCTCATGATCGCTGATCTGATTGCCCATCAGGGCAACCAGGGCACCCTTGAGGCTCTCAAATGAAATGAATACGGGACGCTTCTCCAGTTTCTTCTCCAGATCTTGGCAGTCGGGCACACAGCTGGAAACAAACTGTGACATCCGCGGCTCTAGGGACTTGCGCAACTTCTCCATGATCATGTCCATATTGCAGTGCGTAAACTGGTCCGGATGATGCTCCATATACATCAATGTGAACTCATCTGCCGAGACCAAGTGGAACAGGAAATCCTTAATGGACATTGTGCCACCTATGTAGAAATTGCACGGCCTGTAGTACTGGGGCTGCTTGCACGTGAACTTCTCCTGGCCGGGCATCAGGACTCGGGTACGCTTCATGAATACGCCGCCAAGGAAACCCGAGTTCCGCACAGCTACCTCCTGCACCTGCATCGAATCATCGCTCATGTAGTAGCTGATCACAAAGATCCGTTCACAATTCTCGCGTATGGTCGAAAGCATCTTAGCACCGAACCGGAGGACATAGCGATCGAATTTGATGAATTTCCTGAAATCGGTTTTCGGTCTCTTGATCACAATCGACATGCAATTGCCCGCCGAATCCTCGTAGGTGCCCCAGCCATTGTACGGCGGCAGCATCCGTCCGGACTTGTCATACGGCTTGCAGATATCCGATCGGGTTGGCATTGACAATGGCGTGAACTGCTCGATGCCATAGTGATCCCGATAGTACTGCCTGGTGAACGGATCCATGTCTGTGATAACCACGGATCGGCCATATACGTTGAGCACACTGCCGATCTGCAGATCGCGTTGAGTGTAATAGAGAATCTCCTTGTTACCAATGTTGAGCGTATCCACGCAGTAGCGAACATTTCGATTCGTTCCAAGCACATTTAGCAGGGTTTGCGGTGTATTTTGACCAGGCAGCTGCATTCCATCGAATTCCTGCGGAAGAACATATTATCGGATCAGTAAATCGGCGATCATTAAAAAGTCTCTGGAGGTTAGTGGTCAGGCATTGAGGAGGCATCCAAAGATCCTGTGTACTTACGCGCTGCAATTTGGCGCGCTTGAGAAATACGCTCGGGCCGTCACGACCCGAGTTTCGTATGTGAGCCTCCTTCACCTCGATGGTATCGTCGGCCAGGTAGTAGCAAACCTCCAGCTTGCGCACATCGCCCATGTCGGTGCGATCGTCCCAATAGGCTTGAAATTTTAGTACCTGGCGATCGTACTTGAGGAACTGGGCAAACGGATGCTTCTTCTCCGGCGGATTGCTGGCACGTGCCGGTATACGGTTGCGCACCGCCTCAGAAGGATCCCTATTTAAATAAGAGATATTTATTGATAGCCATATAAGGCATTGTATGATTCATTAGCTTCACTTACACTGCTCCCATGACCGCATCGGGCACCACAATGCCACGCTTGTTGAGAAAAGTGCGTGTGAACGGATCGCAGTCGTAGATGTGATAGAATCGATCGAAGATCTGAACCGTTGTATCCACATTGAGATCAGTGATCGCCATGAATTCGTTGTCGCATGGTGGGGGCTTCGGCACGCGCTGTCGATGCAGGACACAGCCCTGCACAATGCCCGAGTTCTTCACCTTTGGCTCGTGAATTTCCACAGTGCCATCTTCCAGATAGTAGTAGATTTTGACATGCCTAACCATATAGGGTGCGTGAAAGTTTTCCTGCAGTGTCTGCTTAAAATAGGCTCGAAAACTGAGAACCTTCTTGTCATATGCCAGCCACGGCGGTAGATGTGGACCCGATCGTGGGGGATATAAAGCATGAGCATTGGCTGGCGGGCAGCTAATGTCGACCACAACACCAGCGGGATCCACGGGCATCGAGTTCAACCGATCGCTGAGCATCGGTATACCACGAAAGTTGAGCAACGTTTGCGATTTGGGATAATACACTTTATTTACCTAACCAAGCGAAGAGCAGCAAACCGTATGGGGATATCAATATGAACATGAATATGATCTTTATTGGTTACTCACTTCACGAAAGAGGGTCCCTGGTAGGAGGGGCATGCCTGGTATGCGCAACATCTTGAATAATTTTTATTTTGTATGGTCCTGTTCAATAGACTTTTTCACTTGTGTATATATAAAATATATTTATGAAGCAAAATATTTGTTTCGTGCGACTCACTGTGTAACACGCCCAATACTGAGCGTTTTCTCAAACTTGTTCAAATATCTGATGACATACACGCCTACTATAAAACAATAACAACATTAACTTGATTTGAATATTTTACAAATTTTCAAAAGCCCGCGCAACTACAAACGTGCGATATATTATGTGGGTGGTGCCATCCTACTTTATATCGATATTTCCTCGGCTGCACGTTATATCGATAGTATCTGCTTTACAGCTGTTGGCAAACTGTAATCGTAGCGAGCGCATGCTCTGGACACTTCTCTGTCTCTCTTTCTCTTTCTCTGCTACTCTCACCCATTCTGTTTCTATGGCCAGCAGATGTTTTGTTATTCTTGTTGTTGCTATAGTTCTTGAATGAAAGTGCGGAAGCTTATCAGCTACTGCATCACGTTTGCGCAAACCACCAAAATATGTAGCCTCATAATTAAGATTTATTATTAGTGTTGGACGATAGACGATGTACAATCAGCTTATCAATCAGCATAAGCTACAAATCGTATAACCTTCACGTCGAGCACAAGCGAAATCCGCGCCTTTCTGTTTGGTTAGGGTAAACGAGATTCGGCGTTTTCGATGGCAGCTAGTTTTCTTGTTTTCATACCGTTTATTTCGACCTGCAAAACGGCAAAAACTTTTGCTGTGAGCGGACGGGAATTTGTAGTGCGCGCTTTTGGTTTTTAGTGTTTAACAAATCAAAATATTTCGAAATCTAAATGAAATTTGTATTTTTTTTATTGTTAATAAGTGCACATTCATAAAGTGTAATTGTTTGCCCTAAAACAAACTACAGAATTTATTATAAAAATATATATTGCCTAAGAAATAATATATATATACATTTATAAATATATAATTAAAGATATGCAAGTGCCTTATGTTAAGTAAGTAATATATATAGCTCGATTGAGGCTGATTATCTTAAACTGTAAAATCTTGCCATTATGTTAAACAGGGTTCAGCTGACGGCAATGGGAGAGAGCGAGATGGAGAGCTGGTTGAGCAGAGGCAAGGGATTGCTAAAAGAGACTCTCATCCTGCTCTCTTCTTGTTGTTTGTTGTTCGCTTGTTTTTTTTTTTTGTTATAAATCAATTAGTTGTGCTCAGTTAATAACAAATAGTATATAAAGGCGTATATATATATACATATATATATATGTACGCCACTCCCATAGTACAATTAGTCTCGATTAATTGAAACAAATGATTTGTTTACCGTTAGCTAGGCGCACTAGGCCCCATTTCTGAGTATTTTTCCCCATTAGGCTTCCACAGCTAAACAGCGTCTAGAATTACGTTTACTTGCGAATGATATATGTATACTATTTTATAGCTCTATAAACTGTACTCCATTTAGATTATTTCATATCTGTTTGAAAAGGCCTATTGTTAGTTGGCCTATGAGCAGTGTTGGTTTTTTACTTCACGAATCGACCTTAAGTCTTTATGCCTCGCTAGCTTCATTGTAAATCCAATTTTAATAACGATCTATGCTAATGTTTATGCGCTATATGCATGTGAGCTAAAGCCTTCCACCAAAGTGTTATACAAACTGTTATACTATATATTTGCAATTATGATTAAATCTCTCGGTCGTTAAGCGTAATTGCCTATCATGGGGAAATAAGACTCATCCATAACAGACTAAAGTATGTATTGGATATCCAGAGATTTTTCAAACACCTAAGATGCAAGTCGAATTCATCTATCCATCTATCTTCGATAAGGTAGTCAATCAATCCATCTTAGCATAGAGTTCGGGTTATCTACTTAACTCTCGTTCGATTCTTTAATACCTTTTACATATATTTATATTTGATATCTATTACATATACTATACATATATTATAAGGAATTATATGTATTATATAGTCACGTATGACCTCATATATCCAACTGTCATATAGAGAGTTTCCCATCAATCATTTCGATCTTCATCCATCCATCAATTTCAGAGTAGAGCCTACAGTGTATAGAAATACATTGAGTATATAGTATATAATTCCTATAATTTCGATCCTATTCCTATCCTATCATAAAAAAAATCCGATTTGCGTCAAACGCAATCGAATTGCGATTGTCTCGTGTTTTCACTTTTTTCCAGTTCTTTGCCTTATGAAACATCTTTGGTCATTGATAAGAATCAAATTATCCTATCGGCCAGAGACCATATATATACATATAGCCACATATTACTAGTACGGAATATTTCACACGTTCGGCCAATTTGAAGTGGCCATAAATAGAAATACGAAATTGCAATCAGTCTTATCGTTGCCTCGGGCTTAGGTAATTACGATGTGCGCCTAAGATTCAACAATACCTTTTCAGATAGGTCGCACAGGGTATTCAGAAGTTGCTTGAAATCAGAGCCAACCATGTAAACAGGTCTGCACATCCATTATGCCCGATGAGGTAATCAGTTGAGGGAGCTGTAAAAAAAAGTATAGAACTCGCATAAATTCGTTTCTATTTCAAGTTCAAGTTTGGTACGTACTTGGGCAGTTGCCGTGTGCGTCACAACACTCAGAGATACCCTATAAAAAAAACAGAAAATAAAGAAAATCAATTAGTACGAAACTCGGCAAAGTCTAATTGCTAAGCAAACTTCTGTTTTTCATGAAAGTTTTTGTTTGTTTTTCGTTTACACGGAAAAGTTTTACGAAAACCGATTAGCAATTAAATATATATAAATATATATATATATATATATATATATATATATATATAGTAACTAGGGAGATCTAGTTAGACACATATTTAAGCTCTTGCTCTTTAAAGCTCAGTTATAAAACTTGATATCAAAATAAACTTTAGTATATATAAAGTCTAACATAGTGCATATGCCTTCAGCTATAGAGTATCTTCGAATGAAGCAGACAATGCTCACAACCGTCTGGAATATCACATGAGAATTGATATATAGCTTATAGTCCAAATACAAATACAAGCTGAAATTTATAGACCATTGCAATGGGAGATATAGAGTTATATATAGCAATATATATCTATATATATATATCTATATATATATATCTATATATATATATATACGTACATATCATATGACATAGCGCGTATACCTCGCCGCTGCCTAGAGTATGCTTTGCGTAAATATTAGAAAAATGTCAGCCAATATGGCTAAACAGACGCGAATAGCACACGGCCCACGGCCCACGGCTCACGGCTCACAGCTAGCACTTAACGCCTTCGTCGGAAACCCTCCGTAGCCGTAGGAGCCGTAGACGATTGGTTTCGAGTGGTTAACAGGGGAATTTGCTGTCTATGCATTAATTGGGGCGTCCGTGACGTGGAGGCGCGATAGTTAAACGGCGCGCAGTTCTAGCTAAATGTAATCCACTTGGGTATTTAGCAGACGTCGCTTGCTATAAGCGGGAACGGTGCGGCTGTACGGATTTTTTATCTCGTCTTATTATTATTATCATCAAGCAGAGATTGCAGTCGTGTTGTCATATATCTCACATTTACAGGCCGTATAAAACTTAATACAGCGCTCCAATCCGCCCCAGACGTGAGTCAACAGAGATTCAGTCTCAGATACAGCAACAGGTTCCGTAGCACTGCGCGATGTCTTCCACGGGCACCGACAGCACCAAGCTGGGCGATGTGGGCCTGATTGAGGTGCAGCTGGATAGCCTCGACTCGAGTCACAATTTCGCCAATTCGAATGGCGGCACGCCCAGGACCAAAACGCTGCCGGAGCAACAGCAGCTCCAGCGGCAACAGCAAAAGAATGTCTTCAAATCCAAAGTGTTCATCATAGCCGTTAGCTTCTCCTCGGTGCTAATGATTGCCATGTGCATTGGCTTTCTGGTTCATTACGAGTTCGCTGGGGATGTTAGCGACATGGAAACGGTTTCCTATTGGCACGTCACCTTGCCCAAGGAGCAGCAGGAGTGGTACGATCGCGGCATCGATGAGCTGAAGCTAGCCCTCAATCGTGAGCTGAATCGACGGCGAGCCAAGAATGTGATTCTCTTCGTGGGCGATGGCATGGGCCCGAACACGGTGACAGCAGCGCGAATCTATGGCTACAAGGAGGAAGGTCTGCTCAGCTGGGAGCGTTTCCCGCACATGGGTCTGCTGAAGACCTATTGTGCGAACAAGCAGGTGCCCGATTCCTTTTCCACGGCCACCGCGCTCTTTGGCGGCGTCAAGGTCAACTATGAGACTGGCGGCGTTGATGCCACGGTGCCGTTGGGCAATTGCAGTGCCTCGTTGCACGAGGCGCATCATGTGCAGAATATCCTCAACTGGGCTCAAGCGGATGGCATGCGCACAGGCTTCGTGACGACGACACGTGTCACGCATGCCACGCCTGCTGCCCTGTACGCCCATGTGGCTGATCGTCGCTGGGAGAGTGAGTCAACTATGCCAGCGGAGGCGCAGCAGCAAGGCTGCAAGGATATCGCACGTCAGCTGGTGGAGCAGACAACAGGACAGCAGATCAATGTGAGTATATCGATTCTCCTGCAAGATTATTATCCTTAAGATTTAAATTAATTGAACATCTCGGTCCACTCACAGGTCATCATGGGTGGCGGCCGGCAGATGCTCGTCTCGAATGTGAGCGGCACAGACAGCGATCCGCTGGACACATGGGCCGGCCATTCATCTGATGGACGCAATCTTATCCAGGACTGGGCGCAGCACAAAGCCGATAAGGGCCACGCGCATGCGGTGATCCAAAACAACGGCGAGCTCCGGCACTTGGATGCGGCTAATGTTGACTATGTGCTGGGCATCTTTGCCAACGGACATCTCAAGTACGATCATGAGCGGGATGCCGGCGATACGGGCATGCCATCGTTGACGAATATGACGCTCAAGGCGCTCGAGGTGTTGGGCAACAGTGATAAGGGATATCTGCTTGTCGTGGAGGCCGGCATGATCGATCAGGCGCATCATCGGGGCCATGCACGCAAAGCGCTGAGCGAAGTCCTAGCCCTAAACGAAGCCGTGCAAGCGGTGCAAACGTATCTGAAAGCCAAGTGAGTGAGACTACTTAGATAGGCTAAACAATAACGTATTAAGAGACACTCACACAGGGATCAACTGGACGAGACGCTGATGATCGTGACTGCCGATCATTCGCACAGCTTGACCATCAATGGGCATCCAGATCGAGGCGCTGATATCTTGGGCCTAGCTGGTAATTCGAAGACGGAGGATACGCCCTACACAACACTCACGTATGGCACCAGCTATCAGGGCTTTCAGGTGGATCCCGAGCGCATGATGCGCCAGAATCCGTCGCTCAACGATACGAGAGATTGGGAGTACACGCAGCAGGCGGCCATCAATACGAATGAGAATCTGCACGGTGGGTCCGATGTGACTATACATGCACGTGGTAAGTAGGCAACAACCACAAATAGTCAATATATTAATATGTTGAATTACTTTTATTTATAGGCGCCATGTCGTATCTGTTTCACGGCGTGCACGAGCAAAGTTATGTGGCGCATGTTATTTCCTATGCGCTGCGTATTGGACGCTTCCGTGATAGCACAATTGCCGAATCCTTGGCGGAGTTGATGCCTTTGTAGCTTAAATGATAGAATAATTTATCTATATTTTTTTTTCTTTCCCCTATATTACACATTGTGATAAGCTGTTTCTGTTTTTTAGTGTTAATCGTCTATAAAAAATAATATAAACGTTACAAAATACGAATTTATGCGTTATTTCTTACGGAGATGCCACACTGTTGCTGCAAAGTTGCCAGTCTATTCAAAGACAATTAAAGGGTATTGCATTTATGCAAAACAGTGAAAGTACATTTGAATCATTTTTATATTTATGGTCCGTATAATATAATATTTTGCATTGTTCATACTTTGCCTTTATTTTTATTTGCATCTATGGAAAACAAAAACGGTTTCTGCAGCTGACCATATGTTCCAACAAATATCGATATGACCTACCGCCCTACTGTCATATCAAAACTATCGTTGAATAAGCACACATCGATTTCTCAGACATCGATATTTAATGCCAGTCTGCAAACCAAAAAGTTGGAAGTTCCATTCACACAAGCTGCAATTATATACAAAGAAAAATACGCATCGATTTAAAATAAACAATTAAAATATTAGCCGCGTTTTCAACGACGTTTGGTGGCTAAGTTATTATTTTTTTTGTGTTTTGTGTTCGCAGTGGTGACAAATTTGTCGTGAATCATTATTGTGAAACGGTGTTTTGGATATTGCGTATTGTGCGACGATCGCATTAAAATACAACAAAAAATAATATAAATTATTTATTGATTAATAGCCGGGCCAGTGAATTCAACGAAATCCAGAAAACATGGCGTTAAAGGTTTTGGTTGGCCAAAGTAAGTGCAATGGACAAACATTCCAATAGAGAAGTCAATTTTGCTGCTGTTGTGACTAACACACACACGCTCATACAATCATACACACAGAAGTGTGTCGACAAGGTTGTGATAACTATGACGCCCCCCTTTGAACATGAGATACACCTAATTATTTATTTATTTATGTACATGTCTAATTGGCATCTGCTGATATGCAAAAAAAGAAATGAAAACTGGAAAAGTTACAATTTTTGTATTCTTATCAAACGGGGCTGTAACAACCACAGGCCCGCAGGGCCGCAGCGCCTATCGATTTTTCCAACACAATTTTTGGCACCCACTCAACAAACAAACAGCCACCCAACCACCCACAGGCAGCGCCCACGCGCAACGCCTTTTCCAAGACACGGGCTGTTTTTACTATGACCTTTGCCGCAGGATAAGCATTTCCAATAGCGACCGACTAGCGCCTGCCCGCCCACTGTGCTCCCCTTGAGCCTAGTTAGTTAGTTGCCTTGATTGCGGCTATCTGGCAGCGCTTCGCTATGCAAATGGCAAATGGCAAATGGCAAATGGCAATTGCTATTAATAATAATTCAATTTGAATGTCATGCGGGCATAAAATCAATCAGGCAACGCCAACGCTAAATGGCTTATCCATGCACTCTTTCCTTGTTGTTGTTTTTAGTGGTGCTTCGCTTGCTTGTTATTATTATTTTTTTTTTTTGCTGGTTGAGTCATCAGGGTTATGAGTAATAGTCTCTCTTACCAACATTTATGCGTTAACTCTACATGTAATTTAACATCAATTTGACATCATCTTTAACTTGCAGCAGTGCTGCCCACTAGCGAGAAGTTGCAAAGAAAAAGGCTAGTTTTAGCGTGAATTTGGGCTATTAAAGGCTGTTCGAATTATTCCTTTGATGTTATTCTTGAGATTATTGTGATAAGGAAGTTAATGCAAATTAATTTGATTTATGATAGCTTTTTAGCTTTACTAACTTGACTTTTATGTGTGTATGTGTGTATCCAAATATATATGAATCAAAGTCCATATATATTTACATAGCTACACTAACCATAAGTAAAATCTATGCACAAGTTGAATGTTTACTAGTTGCATACGAAAAAGGCTAATAGCTTCAGCTCCTACTCTTACAAGCTAAAGCGCCAGCACTGTTACGCCCACACCCACACATAGAAAACGAAGTGAACCTGACAACTTTTCCCTTTTAACATAAAGATAATTGAAGCTGGAGCATAGAAAACAATTCTGAGGTTTGCCTAGAAGTGATAAGCGACTAGCCCTTAGTTCCAACAGATCCACAATTCAAGAGATACACATTTAAAGAAAATATATGTATATACAAAAGAAAAAAAAATTCTAATTCATATTCTTCTCCTTCGTGCAGAGATTATGAACGAGGTGGTGAAGTATAAGCCGCCTCCACCGAAGAAGGCGGGCGCACCAGGTGCTGCCAAGGCAGCCGGCGCCGGAGGCATTGAGTGGCGTGTGCTGGTGGTCGATAAGCTGGGCATGCGCATGGTCTCTGCCTGCACCAAGATGCACGAGATTAGCGCCGAGGGCATAACATGTGAGTGCAACAGTCAAAGCCAACAACATTATTTAATAAATTTAACAATTTAACTACCTTTTGTCAGTGGTGGAGGACATCAACAAGAAGCGCGAGCCGTTGCCGACAATGGATGCCATCTACTTGATAACGCCATCAGACGAATCCGTACGATCGCTCATACGCGACTTTGAGAATCCGGCGCGTCCGATGTACCGCTATGCGCACGTCTTCTTTACCGAGGGTATGTGCCAGTCGTTCAGCCCGATCATAAGCTTTAGTTGACTGATATATATCAAACGATTGACCAGCTAACTAGTATATATATATATATTATTTGATATCTGTGATTCTTATATCGTTTCTATTGATTTCCATTTAATTTATTCATATATATTTTAAAATTTTTCCATGAAATCCCGTTTATATTATCCACCTGCACCTACAAATGCAACCTATGCCACCTATCGTATATTATGAATATATGAATATTGTATGTCTTTATAAATACGTGTATCTCGTGCAGCGATACCACCCCGCATATTCGAAATGCTGCAATCGCACAAAGACATTTGTCGTCGCTATGTGCGCACCTGCAAAGAGATCAATATTGCCTTTTTGGCCTATGAAGCGCAGGTATACTTCTCCCTCTCTCTCTCTCTCTCTCTCTCAATTTATTTAACGAAACATTTAACACTTTCGCTAATCGTTACTCGTTACTCGTTACACGTTGCAGTTACTCGTCTCTCTCTCTCTCTCTCTCTCTGTCTCTCTCTCGCTTTCTAATACTAATTCAACTGTGCTGTAAAACGTGTTTTGTCCCACGCGAAAAATGTATTGTTAAGCGAATGCTTTTTATAACTAACTGCCAAAACTGGGTTGCAAACGAGAAACACACCCGCACACACACACACACACACACACACACACTACAGTATGGCTTGCCTTAGTTAAAAGTATTAAAGATCACCTTCTGCAGGCCATACTGTATATGCCTTATCATTTTGTTATATGTCCCCCAGTCTTGTTCGATTTAGTTTGTCCACATTTTCATTCTTAATTTCGACTCAAAACTTGATTGAATTTAGTTTACTTTTCAGGGCCTAGAACTAAGCAAAGGGTAACAAACTCAATATATATAAAAATAAAAATAAAAAAAATATATATATATATATATATATATATATATATATTTCTCTCCCTATATAAAGAAAAAACATGCATTACACTTACATAATAAAAACCATATACTGTAGCCAAAAATAGATACAAGTAAAAGTGAAGAAGAGAATATCGTAAAGTTGAGCTAAATTTGATGTGCGTATAAAAATTATAATTATAGTTTGCCCGGAGGAATTATTTAACGATTTGTGTAAATCGTGCGCTGCAAGAAAGATCAAAACTCTAAAGGAGATTAATATTGCATTTCTACCATATGAATGCCAGGTGCGCTAAACAAAAATAAAAACCAAAAAAAAAAAAAAAAAAAAAAAACTAAAACAAAAAACAAAAAAAAAATATTTAAGAATTTTTGTTACATTAAATGTTTAGTCTCTGTCTCTTGTACATTAGACAAAGTCAAATTTCCCACTATTTAAAAGCATTAAGCAAGAACTAATCAAGTCTCTGCCTCTCTCTCAACTCTCTTGTATGTACATAAACCAATACCGTATTTCTATAAGCTGAGAGCGTTAACTTAAACCCAACTCAAATATAGTCTTAGTTAAGCTAAGCCTAAGTCCATCTATGTCTATCTCTTTCTCTCTATGCCTCTCACTCAGCCTTTCTCTATCAACTACTACTGCTCAACACTAATCAGTGTTGCATAATGTTTCAAAGCCTCTATATTTCCCTTCTCTCCCTCTCTCCCTCCCTCTCTCTCTCTCTCTCTCTCTCTCTCTCTCTCTCTCTCTATCTATCTATCTATCTATATGTCTCTCTCTAAGCATCTCTGCCTTCTTGTATATGTACCATATGTGTTGTTCTTGTTGTTGTTGTAATTACTGACACACATGAACTAAGCTCGCTTGCCAACACTAACCAAGCCCCCACTCTCTCTCTCTCTCTCACACACACACTCTCTGTGTTAACTGTTCGGAGCGTAAACGCCAAACTTGAATCTCCTTAAGTTTTGTTAAACTTGTTTTGTAGTGTTCAATTTAATGTATGTGAATTGTATACAGAAAAGCAAATCGTGCCTAACCAAACACACAATATCAACTAATAACAACCAACTTAACATAACTCGACAAATCACAATAACCAATAACAATTAACCTAATGAATAAGTACAGCCTACTCGCCGACCCACTCACAATGTGACCAGGCACGTTTAAGCGGCATTCGTTCGCGTTGTCGCTTATTCGTTATTCGTCATTTTGTGATGCGGCGAGTACAACTCCCAGGGCTCAAAAAGATCAATTAATACACGAATATACCACAAATACTAAAAAAGAAAAAACAAAAATCTATATATATATATACTATATGTGTTATATATTTAGTATTAATCTGTAATTGGTTGCGTGTTCTCTATCTATTTGTCTCGCTCTCTCGCTCATTTTGTGTAAATATATATGTATGTCATTAGCTCTTAAGTACACACTCTCTCTCTCTCGTTCGCTCTCATTTTTCAAATGTTTAGCATGGCGAGCATCGCATGTCGCTCTCTCTCTCTCTCTCTCTCTCTCTCTCTCTCTATGTCTATCTCGCTCTCGCTTTTTCATATTGAACAACGGTTAACAGCAAGCAAATGAGTAAATTTCAAATAGCTACAATTTACTGCTATCGATAAATCGATATCGTTTTCATTTATTTACCTATCGATTATTTGCACCTAAAGTAATCTCTAAACTACATATAATACAGATATCTTCAGCTTAAATTGATTTATGTTCAATCTATCGATTAATCGATTGTTTCCAATATTAGAGAACGAACATATCGATAAACATTTGCTCGCTGTACTGCACACACACACACACACACTGTCTATATACAAAGCGTATACAAACGTAGCGTAGCTAAGCGAGCATCAGCTTCACACTCACACAAACATACATAGATGTACATTCGATAATGCATTCGATAAATTCGTAAGAATTCGCCAAAAAGCTCACAAGTTCGCCCAATTAATTGAGACTTCCTGGGTGTGTGGGTCAATCGAACCACATCGGCCTGTTCGCCCTTGCCGTTTCTTTTCTTTTCCTTCGTATCGTTGCGTATTCGCCGTAGGTCTTCTCGCTGGACTCGCCGGACACTTTCCAATGTCTGTATTCGCCGGCGTTCGCCTCGATACGCGGCAAGCACATTGAACGGATCGCCGAGCAAATTGCCACGCTGTGCGCCACCTTGGGCGAATATCCGAATGTTCGGTATCGCAGCGACTGGGATCGGAATATCGATCTGGCTGCATCGGTGCAGCAGAAATTGGATGCCTATAAGGCCGATGAGCCAACTATGGGCGAGGGGCCGGAGAAGGCTCGCTCCCAGCTACTGATCCTCGATCGTGGCTTCGATTGTGTGTCGCCGCTGCTCCACGAGCTGACATTGCAGGCGATGGCCTACGATCTGTTGCCCATTGTGAATGATGTGTATCGCTACTGTCCGGGTCCCAATCAGCCGGACAAGGAGGTGCTGCTCGATGAGAACGACGATCTCTGGGTGGAGTTGCGTCATGAGCATATTGCCGTTGTCTCCACACAGGTCACACAGAACCTGAAGAAGTTCACCGATTCCAAGCGCATGAGCTCCAGTAAGCCCCTGCCGCAACCCACTCCGATGAGTTAACCATATAGCTAATGTCAATCCAATTTGCAGCTGATAAGTCGTCGATGCGCGATCTCTCGCAAATGATCAAGAAGATGCCGCAGTACCAGAAGGAGCTATCCAAATATTCCACCCATTTGCATTTGGCTGAGGATTGCATGAAGTCGTATCAGAACTATGTCGATAAGCTGTGCCGTGTCGAGCAAGATCTGGCCATGGGCACCGATGCCGAAGGCGAGAAGATCAAGGATCATATGCGCAACATAGTGCCCATTTTGTTGGATGCGGTAAGCAAAGCCACAAAAAATCCTTGAACTTAATCTCGAGTCGGGTTTCCGTGTTTCCATGTTTCCGTATTTTCAGAATGTTTCCAACTACGATAAGGTGCGCATCATTTCGCTCTATGTGATGATCAAGAACGGCATCTCCGAGGAGAATCTGACCAAGCTCTTTACACACGCTCAGTTGTCAACGAAGGATCAGGATATGGTTCGCAATCTCAGCTATCTGGGCATCAATGTTATCGCAGATGTGAGTGGAAACTATGAAATATTGTTTTGGCAAACCGCTGACCTGTTTCGCATTGCTTTGTAGTCGCGCAAGAAGATCTATTCGGTGCCACGCAAGGAGCGCATCACCGAGAGCACCTATCAAATGTCACGCTGGACGCCAGTGATCAAGGACATTATGGAGGATTGCATTGAGGATAAGTTGGATCAGCGTCATTTCCCGTTCCTTGAGGGGCGTGCACAGAATACCAATTACCATGCGCCGACCAGCGCTCGCTACGGCCATTGGCATAAGGATAAGGCACAGACGCAGGTTAAGAATGTGCCACGCCTCGTCATTTTCATTGTGGGAGGCGTGAGCATGTCGGAGATGAGATGCGCCTACGAGGTGACCAATTCGGTGCGCAACTGGGAGGTGATAGTCGGTTCCTCGCATGTTCTGTCTCCGGAGATCTTCCTCAGCGACCTGGGCAGCCTCTCCAAGGAGGATTAAGTACAGTGAAGCGCGCGATAAAGCAGACATACACACATTTATGCTTCTTACATCTCTTAGCCAGATCTGTAATTTGTTATTCGATATATATCTACATACATATATATATATATATATATATATATATATATATATATATATATATATATATATATATATATATATATATATATATATATATATATACACATATAAATAAAATATATATATATATATATATATATATATATATATATATATATATATATATATATATATATATATATATATATATATATATATATATATATTCGTTGAGGCGATTTGTTCATTGTTCACCGTACAGTAGACATACATTATGTGCACCACTTAACTAACCAAACCACAAATCGAAAGAACAATATACTACAAAAATATATACCTAATATATATACATATACATATATATATATATATATATATTTATCTATATATATTTGCAGTCCGATATGTAATGGAAAAGCGTTTTATGTATTACCACACTATATACCCAAAAGTTCGTTAAATCGATTATATATATATATATATATGAGAAACCTATGAAATTTAACATATTATACATATATATTTATTTTTCAACTATATATTTATGTGTGTATACAAAGTTAATTCATTTCTAATAGTTCAACAAAAATCAATTATATACCCAAATGGAACGTTAAACATAACATTTTTGGACAACTAGTAAAACGTAGTTGCGAATATTCAGTTATAAATTCAAAAAGATATATAAATATATTTATTATAAACAATTTCTTCAAAAATTGCCCACTATTAATGCCCCTCTGGCCGTATAACAGCTGAATGTTAAGCATATGTTAACAGTAAACAGTTAATCGAATAACCAACCTCATAACTACCACAAAACAGAGACACACCACATCACACCAGACGGACAGACAGACAGACAGACAGATAGTGACACAGAAACAGACTTGGCTCAGATACAACGCAAGGCGCGCCGTTGTGGTGAAATTTGTGATTCAAATTTGTATGCGTTAAGGAATACATGAAAACCTAGCATTGAAAAGCAATATTTAAACTTGCAGTTACACAATTATATATATATATATATATATATATATATATATATATATATATATATATATATATATATATATATATATATATATATATATATATATATATATATATAATATATATATATAAACTGAACAATTGATAACCTACATTATGCGCCTTCCACATAACTCAACTACGTGTATTCCAAATCAAATGCAAAGAAACAAAATATAGTAAAACAAAACAAAACAAAACAAAACAAAACAAAACAAAACAAAACAAAACAAAATGTAAGCAAAGAACAATTTTTGAAGAAATACTTTGCAAAAAGCTTTAAATAACAAAATAGATATTTATATACATATATAACTGAAACGAAGGCAATGTTAACAATATATATATATTTATATAAAACATATATACGAATAACTCTATATATATATATATATATACATACATATATATTTATAATAACGACAACAATATCAAATGCATAATCGGATTCTTATTGGCAAAGTAGCGAAAGGTTGCATTTACCGTTGTCCAACACTAACACAATGCTACAATAGTTCAGTAACAGGTAACTGTAGTGCATGTATATATATGTATATATTAACTATATATGTACATATGTATGTGCGTGTGTGAATGCAATTTCTAACCAAATGCATTTTATGTTGAATTTTCTTTCTATTTTATGGTTTCGTGTAATTTTTTGATAAATTATTTTAATTATAATAAAGTATTATCCTTTTCTAGTTTTCGCTCGCTAACTTTCTTAACCTTGAATACAATTGTTATGTAATAAAAAAAAAACTTTAAAATTGATACAAAAAAAAAAACAAAACAAAAAAATATTTTTATCTTGTTTTTTAATGGCGAATTTGCCTAAAAAATTACAAATTAATTATAATAAAATTTCAAATGAAAAAGTTCTAAGGTCTAGATAAGTAAATTTTGCAAAAACCCAACTTTCTCTCTTTATAATATTTAATACTTACATAAAACAAATATTTACACTTATATAATATATATTTATGCATTAGTTCTAGTTGGCGCCTCAACACCAATACGCACGGCAAGCAAGCTCTCACCAATTGAATTGCCGTTATACTCAACACATTGCAACAAATATGAGAGCGAGTGTTTGTGCTAACACAATTTCACCAAAGTTACAATTTGCAGCAATACATGAGAGTGGGAGCAAGCGAGCGTGCGTAGGCTGCTTGCTCGGTCGCTCTCTCATGGTTGCTGCGAGCATTGCAGTTAGTATGGTGAAGTGGAACGATACGCACAAGTCAGAGAGAGTGTATGAGCGCATGCTCACACATATGTGCTGGCTAACTGCAAGCGCAGACACACACACTCGCGCGCACGCTCTCTAAGCAACGCTTGCCGTTGTTGGCAAATTTCAATGGTTCAGTTGCTCACGATGTGAAAGGGAGAGAGCGCACACACACGCACATACGCCCGACTAGGACGCACACGAGCGCACAATTGGCGCCCAACACACCAAGATCAAGTCAATCAAGCCCAACCAACCAGGGCTGCGACGCACGACAATTCGCGCCCAACCCCCCCGTAAAAACCTCAGCAACATCGAGACTGGATCACACTGGCGAATTGTCGGGGCGACGCTGTGCGCACGTGTGCAGCCTGCCAGGCGTGCGAGGGCGTGTCAGTGTTGAAAAGCATCTGCATGTGTGTGCGTGGTGAGTTTGAGAGGCGCCAAGAAAATGTTCTGAATTCACGTTTAAATGTTTATTGCTTGTGGAAACAAATTAAATAGAGCAACAATTGTAGCTAAGTAGAAAATATTTTGAAGGACCGTTGTTTATACAAATATATAATAATAATAATAATAATAATAATATATAATCGTAAGCCAGTATTCAATGCATTATTATAAAACCGAAACCAAATCCAAGATCAAGCCTAAACGGGTGCGAACTGTAAGCAATGTGAGATTTAAATGATTATAAAAAAAAACAAAAAAAAAAAACTGTAAATTTCAACAATTCATAGTCGAATGGAAATTCTAGTTGGATCGATCTAGTTGGGACATTGTCAAACCCGCTTAGGTTAATAAGCAAAAATACCGACGAAATAACTCCTTTTTTTTTTAGTACGAAATTTATTACAAATATTTAACAAATAAAAAAAAAATGAAGATGAACAAATTTTCGGAAATTTATATAACATCCAGATTTATATACAAACATTTTAAAATGGAAATGAATAATTATAAATTATACAAATTCTTAAGAATTGCTGTCAATTTCTTAAAACGTAATTAACAATTATAAAATTAAATTACTTAACTCGTAGAAAAGATTGAAAATTAATTAATACAAAATAAAGGAGTTTAACTAAAACGAATTAAATCGAATCACAAATTTAGACCATGCGACGCGCTATTAGAAACATATAAACAGTTAGAAAAAGATTTTGGATGAAAAAAAAACACACACACACGCAATGAATATGAAAAAGAAGACAAACAACAGTTTCATAGCTACAACAACAACAACAACAAGTTAGTTAATAATATATACTAAACTATAATCACATTCAACTAGAAAGCGTTTTAAATGAACTTTAACTAAATGCAAGCATTCATTCCAATTAGAGAAAACAACAATTACAGTCTAATTACAAATTAAACATCATTATGAAAATGGAATTATAACAGTGCAACCAATAAAATTATTACTTTGCATTGCAAAGCTAAAAAAAAACAACTTTTATTTGCTTTACTCTTATTGGAACACTTTATATTAGCAACTATCGTACAGACGAAGAGCGGATGAAAGAGAAAGAGAGAGAGAGAGGATCTGCTCTCCTACTGCAATCAGCAGGACGGTGATTGGCCTGTTTGAGTTCCCATTATTTGCGGCCATTGATTGCAATAATGTCCCTATAGAGTGCACTGGGATATTCATCGACTGGTTTGGAACTTAGCTAAATGCTAAAGTCGTCGGCAAAAGTAGGTATATTTGCTATACAGACTATATTTATAAGTTTCTATATAAATAAAATACATATATAATTTTTTTGTTTATATTTTTAACTTTATTTTGCGTTTGTTTTAAATATTAACATTAAATTAATGCTTACAATTTTGTATTGATTTGCTTTTGTTTTTGGTTGCTTAAGTTAATTGTTAAATTAAATTGTATAATTGTAATATATATGTTTATATAAATATACACACATAAATATATATATAATTATATAAAAAAATGATGTAAAATTAAATGATATACATATATATTTATCGATTGTTGTATATTTATATAGAAGTGAGGGCAATTCCCACTCGTATATATTTTGGAAAATATTGTGAATTTAAAGCGTTTCGTGTTTTTATTCATATTTTTGTTTATGTTTTAGCATTATTTGTATAACAATTATTTGAAATATTTACAATGCACAGGAGAATTGTTTTTTTTTTTTTTTTGACAGTTTTAGCGTGCTAAATTTGTATGACTGTATAACGGTTTTAACTGTATGACTGTATGACAGTTGAGGCTGTTTTTTCACACTTCGCGTTGCTTAACTCTAATTACAAATATATATATGCATGCCTGTGTGTATGTGCGTGAGTGTGTGTGCGTGTGTGTATAACTATACATAAATTGTATATATGTTAACTAAGTTATACCTAACTTTACTAGGGACCAGTCGAAAGTGTTCTACTACACACTTTAGTACAGAGTTTCACAACAATCAGTGTATATATAATTAAATACATATTTTAAAAAATGGGAAATTATAAAAGTAACCAAACACACACACACACAGCCAAGCGCTCACTCACCCAGTCACACACACACACACACATTCATACATAATAATACAAATTGAATTACAGTGAACATCTAACAGTACAATTCCGTGTGGGCGCGCCATCTCGTTCGCACTGCAGATGTTCGTTGCATCTAACTAGCGGTAACTCGCTCGCTCGCACGCTCAGTAGGGCCTGCCATTGGTCGTGTTGCCGTAGTAGGAGGGACGTTCAGGTAGCCGCGGCGGCGCATTCATACCCGGCCGGCTGTGAATACAAAATCAGATTCATCAGTCAAACAAATATTCATTAGCAACATTATCAAAATAAAGGAATAACATATACAACAGATAAGACAGAGAAAGATAGAGAGCTTACTATAATGCACTTTAGTTAGATAGATAGTCAACGATCAACTCACCAGCAGCACAGCATATTAATGTTAGTTATTGCCTTTTGTACTTGCATATAAAAAGAGCATGGCCAAAGCGAAAACCAACACCAGTAGACAAACAACGAATAAACGAGATGTTAACAACATACATATGCACATACAAGAGCGAGGGAAATTTTAAAATAGAGAGAGACTCTTCCTTCGTAGCTGGGAAATATTGTATGCATGTTGGTTTGGAACACAGCATCTGTCTCGCTTTCTCTTCTTGAGCTGGCGCTGTTAGCTAACAGAACATAGCTGCACTTTAGCATTTATCAGCGCAAATAGATTCCAGGCAACTGCTAGGCATATTATTAACAGCGGCAGCAGCATTCGATCAATAACAGCAGCCACATTACATTAAAGCTCTTCACGTGAATTCCTAACAAATTTCCATTTAAAGTGAATCCCCATCAAATTGCTCTGGGCTAACAGCCTTCTGTTATTTTACTTTCAGTAAAACAAAAAAATAAATAATCAAACAAGCAACTATAAACTCTATTTTGATTTTTTTTAATATATATGTATATATATATTTATGTATATATATATATATATATAATTTGCTTTTATTTATAACATTGTAGTTACACGCTCGTCTCACATGTTGCATTCTTTCTTTCATGTACATGTTATCGATTAATCGATATTTTGTATGCATTTATTAATCGTGACATGCGCTTTGCATACTAACTTAATACTCTTTCTCTTTGTTTAATATTATGTAACTGTTTTTCTTTCTAACTTTCAATTCAATAAACAGCAGTTGATAGAGACTACATTTTGGGTTGAGGATATTCCTTTACGAAGGCGTCGGATAGGGGCACATACAATATATGTTTCTAGATATATTTGTATGTGAGTGTATATATATGAGCTGTATGTTAGTGTGCGTTACTTAAACAAACATAGAGAGGAGATAAATACTTGCGAAATTCCTATGTATAGGGATAAATATATATATATATATATCCATTATCAGGACACGAGATGAAAATAGTTACAATCGATTAGTTATCGATTGAATTTTACGGTTAACTGTGGATTTAACTAGTTTTTTTCTTCTCTTCATGTTATCGATTAATTTATTAGTGCTACGCATAACTCATGTGGTTATCTAAAGTATAGAACATACACATTTAATAAAACATACTCGAGTAATATACATATGCATCGATACATACTTATAAGCATATATATTGATATATATATATACTTTTTGCATTACAAGTATCGATAGCATTTAGTTAATTCGTTCGCTTTCTGTATGTGCTTCTATTGCTTTCGATTTCGATTCGCGCTTTAACTACGATAACAACAAGTGGCTAAAATTACGCTTAAAAGAAAATTCTGCGAAATGCTGGAAACATCGATAAATATCTGCTAAATCTTTTTCGTTCAAATATATAGTTATAAATATATATGTATATATATTTCGAGATTATATTCAGCATTTGTTTAACATTTGTTTTCCATTTTTTTATACCCGAATCGAACCGAAATCGACATCGATTTTCGTTTTTCGATTTATACTTATTTCGATAACACATCAAAAGCTGAATACTGAATATTGTTCGAACATAAGCTAAGCTGTGGTGTGTCAATTAACAGCTGTCAAGCGTAAGCAGTTAACAGCTGTTAATGCATAGTTCAAAGTTGAAAATTAAATAATTCTGTTAATGTTTTTCTTCTTTTTTCTTCTGCTCATTTGTTGTTGTTGTTGTTAATAAACAAACTAAACCTGGCGTTTGGTTGGACTACATTTAATGTTTTCATTTTGTGCTTAGTTTAATAAACATTTACATACATACGATTGCGCATACATATACATATAGCTGTATTTATATATATATATTTGATAATAATAATTATGTATATAACCCTCACTAACTCTAATTCTGTACCTCTCTTTCGCTCTACATAGAGTCCACATATATATATATAAATACATATATATATATATATATGGAACAATAAAACACAATTAGCAACAATTACAATTCTAGGGAGCTAGAGTTAGCTAAAGTGAAATAGATAGAGAGAGAGATAGAGATAGATAGACTATGTATATGTATGCATTTAGTTTAATCGCAACAATTTAGTTCTAAGAGAGTTTCTCTTGTAATATTTATAATTTATCGAAAGCAAACATTTGCTGAATACATATATATATATATAAATATTTTTTACTAGTGTATCTATGTGTGTGTGAGTGTTTGGCGATAAAACTATCGATTAGCTTCAAATATCAACAAAAAAACATGTTATCGATAGTTTTTGTGCCTGCTCTAGCGCACGGAATGTCGGGAAATGCAATAAATAAACAACAACGAAAAGAAACAACAACAATTTCCTCCCATTTTAAAATAAAAAAAAAATTTTTTTTGTTGATATTTCGATACATATTTAGGCAAAAAATTTAGTCACCACACACACATGCATGTGTGCGGGGGCATGTACACACACAGGAGACACATTTACATATATACAAAAAATAAAATAATGAGAGAATTGAAGCAAAAATGATTAGAAGAATAAGAGGAAAAAGAATGTGAGCGACGTTCATAAATAACATAATATATATGGACATATATATATATATATATATATATATATATATATATATATATATATATATATATATATATATATATATGTGATGGGGTGGTTTGATTGGTTGGGTGATGCATGAGAAGGACATTTGAATGAGAGAAGAGCAGCAGGCGCAGACGCAAACGCAGAGCAACCCCACTCGCTCTCTTGTTAACCGTGCTTGCGTGTGCGTGTGCGTGTGTTGTTATTGTTTTTGTTTTCTGTTGCTCTTTCGTTATTGCTTGCTCGCTTGCACGCATGCTTGCTTGCTAGGCTTGCTCTCAGGCTTGCGCTCGCGCTTGCGCTTGCGCTTGCACTTGCACTTGTTGCACAATTTGCTTTACTTGAACCGTGTGGCAAAGACATTGGAGAGTTCATTCATGGCCGCCTGGCCCACAGCCTGATTCACTTGTCCGCGCATGCTCTCCGGGATGTAGCGATTGGCGCCCGCCTGCTGTGTTATGGCACCGCCGACAGCTCCAGTGACGCGACTTGAAAGTTGGAAAAGGGATTTTGTACTCTTGTTGGCTGCATGTTGCTTGCATAATTTGTTGTTTCAGCTATTTTTTTCTTTTCTCTTTTTGTTTCTTTTTTGGTTTTTTTTTTTCGGCTTGCAATAGAGAAAAACACAAATGCTAAACTAAAGAGGCGCCTGGCTATGAAATCGAACATGTATCGGAACGCTTGAAACCCCTTTTTATCGATTTGTTTAGTTCGCTGCTTCGGACGCTGTGATGTTTGTATGTGTGTGTGTGTGTGTGTGTGTGTGTGTGTGTGTGTGTGTGTGTGTGTGTGTGTGTGTGTGTGTGTGTGTGTGTGTGTGTAATGTTTATTTCATTTAATCACAAATTATAAAGGATCAGAAAAACACAAATATTAATGGAAGCAAAACAACAATACAATACAAATCAAAATACACATAAATATGGGACACACACACACATACATATGTATATACATAGACGTACACAAGCAGAGCAGAGCAAACAAAAGAAGGAATAATAAACAATGTTAATATAAAAGTAAAACAAATACAATTGAAACAAAAAGCAAACGAGTTTTTGTTGTGCACTAAACAGACACCACATGCCGCGCTTGCCAACACTGCTCTACACGCCATCCTAAACGTAGCTGAGAGAGCATAACGGAAACGGGACTTTCAAAATGAAGTCTAACGGGTGAGTGCGAGAGGGTGAAAGAGAGAGAGGGGAAAGCGATTTGGAAGCAGCGACTGGCCACAGTGCCAGCCAAAATAATCGAACATGTCTTGTCAGTCTGTTAATATATGTATATATATAGAGTAGGTGTATATATATATATATATATATAAATGTATATTTGAATGTAATTTTATTTGTATTTAAATTATATATTTATTTAATTCTTGTTTTTTACGTAGTACACACACTGAACAGTAAATTTGTAACTTTTAGCCCATTTAATAATTTTATAATATACATTATATATATATATATATATATATATATATATATATATATATATATATATATATATATATATATATATATATATTTGTATATGATGTATATCTTTTTTTCTTTCTTGCTTTTTATGCTTTAGTTTTCATATAACGACAACAACAACAACACAAAAAAGGTACTTTAGTTAACTTAAGCATATATTTTTCCATTTACTTTTCATAACGTATATTTAATATGTTTGTATATATATGTGTATGTATGTGTGTGTGTGTGTGTGTGTGTGTGTGTACACTGCGCTCTCTTAACAATGGGAATTCCCAAGGCTCTGCTCTCTAGGATAATTTCTTTGTAACAACACTAATGAGGAAATCTAAAGAGCGTTTACAGTTCTGTTCAAAAGTACTCTTATAATCGCTATATATTTGTAGATGTAGAATATATATATATTGTTCTGTGCTTTATACTTAAGTTGTGTGTGTTTTCAATACATATGTATATCATACACATGTATATAAATATATATATATCCATATATGTACATACATGCATATATTTATTACTTAAAGAAATTATAAACAAACGCATCAGATATTGTATATATGGTTTTTTTCATATATTAATTTTAACGGTTGACATCGTTGTTGTTGTTGTTGTTGTTCTTATTATTGTTTTAGTGGCTGCTGAGCGAACTTTTGCATGTACAACTGTAACGCATTTGCTAAAGAGCGCGAGGCGAGAGCGAGCGCAAGGGCGAACGCTGAGCGCTTGAGCCTGACTCAAAGAGTTTCGGTTTATTTTTGTTTTCCTTGGTTGATAAGCTTAAGCGTTTTTTTTTTTAGTTTTGTAATTTTTTTTGGTTAGTTAATTTGAGATCGAGAGAGAGTAGGAGGAGTGTGTGTGTGTGTGTGTGTGTGTGTGTGAATATGTATGTTTGTGTGAGTAAATGCCTGCGGGCCTGTGGCTGTCAGCTTAGCGACGTCTGCAGCATTTGAGTTTACAGTTAAGCAATGTAAGCATTGTGCGTATATGTGTGTGTGTGCGAGTATGTGTTGAGTTAGTGTTAACAGTTATTCGTTTGACATTTTGTTGTTGGTTTATCGCATTTGATTTTGATTTTTGATTTGCAAATTTGCAAATACGTGAGAGAAAAAGAGAGAAAAAAGAGAGAGAGGAAGAAACAATTTGGTTTTGTTATATTTTGTAAACTTTTCGAAAATCTTCTATTCATTTTAGTTTTTTTTTTTTTTTTTTACGAATACAGCGGAAAAAAATATGGAAGGGTTTTTTGCATTTGTCAATTCTGGCAGCTTGACCTCAGCTAAGAACAAAACAAAACAAAACAAAAAAAAAAATAGTAGGCTTAAATAGAAGAACATACATTAATTGGACGCTGCAAGTTATATGCAAATTTTACTATTTGGTGTGATCTATTTTCAGAATGATTGCCTAATGGCAGTAACTGGAAATTCACAAGTGGACAAGCTGCCTTCTAAAGGACAAAGGACAAAAAAAATTAAATATAAAAAATAAATAAAATAAAATAGATGAAAAAATACTAAATAAATAATTATCATTATACTCTCACAGCAGACAAAGGTTAAATGGGATTTATGTATGTACAAAATGCCCCCAAATGATGTACTGAATTTACACTCATTTGGTACTTTTCCTTCCAAATATCCCAACTGCTAGAGTATGCTAAGAAAAATTTCCCAAAAGGAAGAAATATAGTGGGAAGAACAAATGTTCTTAGGTATTTTTAGTATTTCATACATGAAAAGCCAAAGTGAGTTATAAACACAAAAAAAAAGGGAAATTAAAAATTGTTAATCAAAAATTAAAAGAAAAATACTTAAAGCGTTTGCAGCGCTTTGTTTGTATGCATACACATTAGTATATATGTATATGTATATATGTTATGCTATATAAACGCAGTTATATATACAACTTTTGAATAGTATATATATATATATATATATATAAATATATATTTATGTGTATGCGTGTTTTTGTTTGTGTCTATGTTTGTGTGATCAATGTGTGTGGCTGCATATAAAAAGAGGTCCCAATCGTCGATAAAAAAAAAAAAAACAAAAACAATAATTTAAACTAAATAAATACTGGGAATACTGTATATATATATACTGTACAGGACGCACTAAGCCGAGTTGAAAGCAATTAAATATGCAAGTTAATGTGCTCTACTTACGATGGTAGCAATGGAGGTGGCAAAGCTCCGCCTGGCCGACCGCCTGGCAGGGGCGGTGCACCGCCACCTGGGCGGCTGGGAATAGCGGGCGCTGGACGTCCCGTTGCCGGGGGCAGAGGTGGATTGCGGCCACCCAACGAGCCCTGCAAATTGTAATAGCATTAAATTTATGCTTGATTGACAGATTGTGTGATTGATTGACTGCGCTCACCTGTGCGGTGGGTGCGGGCTTGCGTGGTCCACCGGGACTGGGCGGCGATAGACCCGGATTCTCCAAACCACTTGGTAGCCAATCGTTCTTCACAGGCGGCGGCAATGGCGATGATACGGTTGCCATCGATACATCACCTGTGTGTGATTGAAGCATGATTGATCAATGACCTGATGCTCTGGTGATCTGAGTAGCTCTATATCACTTACCAATAATCTGCAAAGCATCCTTGCAGGCGCGATACATGCGCAACATTTCCTCACGTCGTGTTGCCGACTCGGCGGATTCTTCCATCATTTGTGCCTGAGAAATGGGAAATTTATATATGTAATGATATGATATATAGATTGACTGACTGGCTATCGAAGCAGATTGATCAAGAAGTCAATATATGACTGGAATCAGACTATAAATGTGCCAAATTCGTCGATGGATTGTATCTGTCTGATATACACACCTGATCACCGGAGGCATATAGATGTGCCAGCAGCTCTCCATTGATAAAGTCCTTGGCATTGTTGATGATCAGCATCATAATTGCCTTGGGCACCATGTCCCGCGTGGTCTTTGTGACGATCTTCATGTACGAGTCGACTAGATTGCGAATTGTCTCCACTTGACGCTCCAATTGCGGATCCGAGGAGCTTTCCTCGTTAGCCGACTGTTGTGTTATCGATTAATCGATTGATGGGTGACATATATTTTTTTTGTTTCGTTTTTTTTTTTTTTTTTTTTTTTTTTGTTTGATTAAGATTTTTGTTCGTTTCATTTCATTAGTTGTTGGTTGTTTGGTTGATTGGGGTAAGTGGGGCAAAAGTAATGGAAAAAACAAACGAAGAAACAATCAATAAAATGAAAAATTGTGTTCTCTAGTCGAGGTTTTTTTTTATTTTTGTCTTGCACAAATCGAAACAAATACCAAAAGGTGCAGCCGATTAAGTAAAGCATTATATATTACAAATTCAACAAATATATATCATCTTTAGATTTCCAAATTTAGTTTTTAAGAGTTTTTAATTTTTTTTTTTTTTTTTTTTTTTTTTGTTAGTTCAACTTGAAAACTAAAGTGAAAATTTGATTAGAAAAAAAAGCAAAACCAAGAAGCCAAACTTTACAATATACTTAACGGTAATTATTTTTTTTTTCCAAAATTTTAAAATTTTATATTTGAATATTTCAAGTGCTTAGTAAAACAAAAGTAGAAAAAATACCAATAGAAAATACATAATACAAAAAATATTATCTATAAATGCTACAAATACAAATTTTCGTTAATAAATTGTTAGTTTGTGCGCAGGTGTGTATTAGTTATAAACAATACTCTGGAATGTAGAGCCTAGTCTTAAAACCCCAATCTATTTAGTTCGATTTGATATTAAAATTAGGTTAGAAGCTAAGATCAATACACAAATGAGGGCGACAACCCTGAATTGTTTTAAGTAAATGATTTAAATTGTAAGCTGGAAAATAGTTCTTAATAGAGGTGATATGTCACACAGTTTTAAAAAATATCTATAAATTAAAAAATTACAAAAGGCGTGACTGATAACCCTGAACCTTCTAAAAATAGCGAGTAAAGTAAGTCGAAGATTAAAGCTGTTTCTGATTATCGATAACTGATTATGCATAACTTAAACTCCACCTGCTAACGGTAATCGATAGTCGCAGATATATCGATAGTCAATTAATAAAGCGCTTTTTATTGTAAAATTAGCAAAAGTTTAGAAAGCATTTAGAATGGAATAAGTGTAAGAAGAAATAACTTTATCAATTGTCTTCTTATATAATATGATATTCAATATGCAAAGTCTGGGTGTATGTGGGAAGCTTCGAATCGGTTAATTGCAATGTGTTAATTGTAAAAATACGAATAAACCAACGTAAATCGATAAACAATGCCAATGTTAATTGGGTTTACAACAATACGAATGCATCAAAAATAATTGAAATACGTAAAAGTTCAAAAAGAGCAAAACAATTTAACGAAATAAAAGTTTGAACATACTTTTTGCTGTTAACGGTTGGTTTTGGACATATTTATGGATATTTCGCATTACAAATTTGATTTGTAATTTTCGTATAATTATATATATATATGTGAATAAATATATATATATATTTTAATCGATACATATATATTCGATATTTATATATATGTATGTGTTTTTTGTATGTGTTGAGTCATTTCGATTCGTTTGGTACGTGAAAAAGGGGAAAAATAGAAGAAAATAATTGATAAAAAATATTGTAAATTAAAATTATATATGTATATATATATATTGATATATATTTAGATATGTGTGTAGATATATATTAAGAGTTATATTTGAAATATGGATCTATTGCAAATAGCACACACCTTTAAGAACACAAATAGGGGTTTTGGGTTGAAAGCCCGCTTTCGTGTGGCCCAAACAACAATTTCAAATAGGAACACTGCAGGCGTATACGACCGACTGCATAATACTCGTTCACGTGACGAAACATAGCTTAATATTGACAAATATCGATAGGCAAAAATTTCTGTAAAGTGGTTTAACTGTAGAGCTGTTCATGTCTTAAAATTGTTATCTCAGACAAACATTTTATAAAAACTAATATACTCTCATTACATTACGTGAACCAGTATAAAAAAATATATATATACATGAAAGAAAGTTAACTCGAATTTCAGACCCCAAATTTTGAAATAAAAAATGAAAATATAATTAATCTATGGAATAAAATAAAAAGGGAGTTAGAGACAGAAAGAGCGCAAAGTATATGGTAAAAATGATGATCTAAAGAAACAAACCTCTTGTCCTTCCTGCGTTTATATATATATATATATATATTTATATATCACACATTCATTATAAAACGCATTTCATATATTTCGATATATATAAATTGATTTTTGTTTTTCGTTTGTCAAAAATAAATAAATAAAGAAACATTTAATAAGTTATTGCTTTGTCAAAGAATTCAATAGTTTAAAACTAGATGTTTATGTATAAGAATATTAAAATATTTATGTTAATTGTATGTTAATAGATCATCAATTGCTGCTGTTATACACAGGGAGAATAGGACGGAAGAATATATATATATATTCGAATATAGTAAGGAGGCAGCTATATGTTAGGTTAACAGGCACAAAAACTGTTAGCACATTATTAGCTTAACAGTAAGTTAGGCTATTGTGCACATACTCACATACTGTTAATATTCTGTGTATGTCTTTATTAACAGTTTGTTATAATTTTAAACATACTTTTTTAGTGCTGTTAATATTCAAAGCCATTGCATAGCTGTAAACAGCTAAAGTTGTTAGTTAACAGCTGTTATCAAATGACGTTACGCCACTGTTTTTTTTTGCAATAAAAAGGCAATAAATATTAAATTGAGAATAACAGCTGTTAGCTAGCAGAATAAGATTTACAGTGCCGAATAATACACTATATTTTACTTAACAGTATATGTAGGAGATATGGTATGTAAATGTACATATATTTAAGTCACTGTTAATAACAGAGTAAACAATGAATAGTTAAACAGTCGCTGTTATTGTTGAGGAGCAGTGAGCTAAAGCAATGCTAATTAACAGCATGTTAAACAACTGTTAACCAAAGCAATATTGATTGACAGTAAGTTAACATTTCATGTAGCAGGTAAATTAGACAGTTTAATACAAATGTTAACAACTGCAGATAACATTTATAAGATTGGGTTGCACAGGAGGAGACATAAATGTAGATAGTGGGCATACATAAAGCTATAGGGATAGTACACATATACAGGAGAGAGTTAGAGCTATATGTGGCACAGAATCTGATGTCATTTGGACATGTTCAAGCATGAAAATGTTAAATTAACATTTGCTGCTAGGCTGGACTGTTAACTAAATACGATGACTTAAGACTGACGTAACATATTATATGGTATATTAATATATGTTTAAACATATATGTTGTGTGCAAACGTACCTCGTCGCCATTCTCCTGGGTCTCCTGCTTTTCGGGATAGACGCCAGCGCGTAGGAATGATGCCTTCCATGATTCAACATCCTCCACCGTCTCGCACGACAGCTCCAATTGTTTGTAATCCTAAATGCACAACATTTGTATATATATGTATGTGTGTGTCGTGTGTGTTGTGTATGTGTGTGCAGGAGAAAGAGAGAGAGAGAGAGAGAGAAGCGTCCAAGCGCAAAGAGAACAAAATGGATAGGTATTTTTCGTCAAGCAATTAGCATATGGGACAACTGTATTACGATTACGATTACGATAACGATATTACGATATTACGATTGAGTACTTGGACGGGTTGGTGGCATTGATTGGTTATTGTCGGGTTCATTTTTTTTGTTTAGTTTTCTGTTTGTGATTAGCTTTCTATTTAAGTTGGTTGAGTTGAGTTGGGTTGGCAGCTGGACCAGAGTTCAGAGTTAGTGTTTGGTATATCGGTGACATAACGGTATATATCTATTTATATATATAAATATGTACCTATAGGAATCATATATATATATATATGTGCATATATATCGCTATCTAATAAGTAGTTTATCGTATTTTGTTATTCTCATGCTCACAAATCAATGGCCAAAAAAATAGAATTCGAATTCGTCTTTCTTTTTGGCCTCGATTTGAACACAAATGTTGATAAAAACATAGTAATTTTTATCTTATACAAAAAAATTAATTAACTGTTTTTTCATTTATTTTAGAAACTAGTTTCGAGTCTAGTATCAAATTGATTTTTTTTGTTTGTTTGTTTTTTTTTTTTTTTTGGGACTTGAACGAAAAAATTGTTTTTTTTTTCGCAACAAAAGAAACAAAATAGTTTTATATGAATTAACTTCTTTTTGTTTTTAAATAAATTTGAATGTTTTGTATTTGAATTGAAGAACTAGAACAAATAATATATATATTATATATCATTTGTTATAGTTGAGAAACTAATTGAGAATGTTTTTTTTTTTTTTCTCTTTTCGTTTCGTTTCTTTCTTCATCTATTTTGGGATAGATTTTTGGAATATTTTTGTTGTTTTTTTTTTGTGGTTTCATTTCGAAACGAAAATTCATTTTTTTGTATGCTAACAAAAATTACTAACCTTATAAACATTACGTCCGTCGGGACTGAATAAAGCAAATGTAACACGTCTAGACATTGACATAAAGCCCTGTTCAATATCGCGCAATTTCAAACCATCCAACGGCAACATGAATTTCTTCTCCTTCTCATCCTCGTCCTTGTACCACGAAATGCTCTCCGAAGTCAACACAAACCAATAGGGACGCGAGCCACCTGCAACAGACAACACAAAGCAGAGTAGAACCAGAACGAAATTTCAAAAATAATAAACTGAATAGAATTAGGAAATATATAGATAAATACGTATATGTGAGTGGTATACGAGGACTGTCTGATAAGGCATAGTAAATATATTCCAGAAAAAATAGATTAGTCTTAGACTGATCATGTTTGTGATCTGATCGTATCATTTCTTTCCAAACGAGTTGTGAGTAATATGCATTCCGTAATCCTTCTATTCTTTTCGCAATCAATTCTCAATTCTCAATTCGTTGGTCTCCGTTGCATGTTTAGAAGTTTCATTTATATAACAGACTTCGCGTATAATAATCTATAGATCTACTATAGATCGATACAAGATATATGCTATAAACTTTATAAACAGTCTAATAATAATATATCACTTAAATATCTAGTATTATATAGATAAAGACATAACTTAGTTACTATCGAAGTATATATATGAATAATATACCAATGTGGGTAGGTGGATGGATAGGTGTATGGAATGCAATATGAAAGGGCTTTACTGTATATGATAGATGTTGATCTAGAGATCTAGCTTCGAGCCTAGCAAAATGTGTATTAGAAATGAAATAGTTAAAGAACGTTGAATACAAACCAAGTAGACGTGGCAAAAACCTCAGCAAAGCTTTGCGTTTAATCCACAAGTTTTAAAGTCAAGAAATTAAAAGTACAGTACCGAAAAGAAAAACACCAAGAAAAATTCAAAAAGGAAAAACCACAAAAAAAAAAAGAAGACAAATGAACGAAAATACAAAAAAAAAAAAAGAATAAGCAGGGAACAAAAACAAACATACAAAATTTGAAAAGAGAACTACAGAACGAACTAAATTACGTAAAAATACTTGAAAAGTGCTTCAAAACGGATTGTTCGAGTGGAATTTATACATGTATACAGTCTACTTCAGATAAAAGCTGAGAGTGATCGGTTAAGGATCGTTATCGTAGTCTATTCTTAGCACGACATTAAATCGATAAGCGTTTGTGCAGAGAATAGCTAGGCAATGAATCGATAGACGATAAAGACAAGATTTTACTTCGATATATATGTATATAGAGACTGTGTGCATAATACAGGATTTGCGATAAATATTTGATTTACATATTCGTTTTAGCATAGGCTATAGCGCTGTCTCACGACTTAAAGCTACGAGCTGCTTGTTGGTGTATCGGTTTATCGATAACTGAGCTTTTGCCATGTTAATTAATTAAATTTATATGTTCAAGTAGTTGGAATTAGTGAAGATTTAGTTTAGTTACGACTGTTGTTGTTTTAGTTTTTAGTTTTTGAATATGACATATGACACATACAGGCATTCAGCTGAAATATATGAATATGTCTGTGTGCATACCTTTCATAATGCCCAAGTTTTGAATGACCATGTGACCCTTGCGGATGACCTGATTGCCCAGCTGTCGGGTACCGGTCTTATTTGCATTCTCAGATTTGTTCTGAGCACTGAAAAAGAGAAAAGAGATAGGCATAAGTTGGATATACCAATTCGAATTGCTGAATCAATTGTAGAATCATTTGAGAGACTTATCGAACTCATTGTGAGCAGTGATTGCGACATACTTGGCGAAGCCAATGAAATCCTCGTGATTGGTATTCATGTAGGCGAGCTCGAAGTCAATTAGCAAAAGGATTTGCTCCTTGCAGCGCTGCTCACGCTGGCGCACATGCGTGGTTATGATGCGTTCCGTTTCCTCGCGTAGGCGTGGATAGCGATTCATCTTTAAAATACAGGAACAAAAAAAAGTAGCAATTAGAATAGTAAAATAACTTCAGTTTTTGGTCACAGATGCTCCACCTTATCTGTGCACATGCGCACAACCACCGACAATTCCTGTACGACTAGATCCACACACTTGATGACCGGCTCCTTGAGTAGCGCAATCTGACGCTTCACGATCGCCTCGAATGCCATGTCTGGCGTGAAGAGACCAACACGAATACCGTGTATGTTGCGTATGGCAAACGAGATCTCACGTCGCAATTCCTTCTCATCGCACGCCATTTTCACAATCTCAAAGCGAAGACTACAATGATACATAGATATTAAATTATATACATATATAAAAATATATATTTTAGCTTACCGCTCGTGGAATATACGATTGATCTTGGCACCGCCCGACAGCTCGTTTGTATTGACTAAAGCGGAGCCGCTGCCCTCGATGGTACGCTCAAAGTCCGACTGCAATTGCTGTATCATTCTGTAATTGAGATTTAAGAAGTTATATATCTATATAATCTGATACACACCGTTTGAAGATCATCTCATTTTGTTTACTTACTGGAGCATCGCCTTTGTCTTGATACTGGCATCGCCTGGCTGAAAATGCTTAAACTCTTCGACCTCCTTCTCAAGGGTGAGCATCTGCTTCTGCAGTTTGTCGCGCAATCCTGGCAACGTGTCCCGAATGTGATTGGTGAGCTGCTGATTGAGGACACGCTGCAAATATGGTGTGCCCAGGCGATCAGCCATATGGCGGTACGATGGATGGCTGAGGAAGAATTTGCGCTCAGCGGCCAATGCCATATGGATATCCTTGCGACCCTCAATATCCTTTTGCGAACGATTCACGACACCGATGTAGCCGCGACGCAAGGGCAACAGCTTATTCTCGAGTATATCACGTGCATCGGTGCCTTCGTCCATGAGATCCAATTTGGTGATGACACCAATTGTTCGCACACCCTGCGGATCCACCTCCTTGGCCAGCTTGAGGGCATCCGAGTTGGCCAGATCAGTGTTGGCCGGCGTCACGGCCAATATGAGGCAAGTCTCCTTGCGTATAAATTGGAATATCATTTGCTTAATCTGCTGCTCAATATCAACGGGCTGATCACCGATGGCCACCTTGGTCAGGCCTGGCAAATCGATCAGCGTTAGATTTAAAACGTGTGGCGAATAGACGCGCAAATTAATCGGAATGTTTGAGATGCCCTTGTTGCTGCCGGTCACACGATCTGTCTCATCTTCGATCTCTTTGCGTATCTCATCGAAGCTCGAGAACTTTTTACCCTTGCAATGCAGAAACTCTCCATGTTCTAAAATAAGTGTAATACACATGAGTATAGAACGAATATATAGACGCAGAGAGACTAACTTACCGGTTATGCCGTTGATCAGCTGCAAAATTAAAGGTCGGCGCGTCACAATGCCCGAACCACGAGGAAGAAAATCTCTGTGAAGATGGACAAAAAAGAGAGAGAGAAACGAGAAAAACCGTTAGTTGTAGTTCTTTGAGCTGTTTTTACAATTCAATTGAATTGAATTGAATTTTATCAGTCGCGATAAGTGCGTACCACGAGTATTTGACAAGCTTTGCGAGCTGCCTCTTCAAATTCAGAGTAAACAATGCTTAAAGAACATTTAACTTGATAAGGAATTTGAAGTTTTGAACATAATGAACAGGGTTTTTTTTATAATCATTGCAAATAGTGGGAAATTGACAAGCTAAATATCCTGTTACACAGCTAGTTTCCTTTCGTATACCCAATATTCTGTGCTCCTTTCAATATAACGAGAGAGCTTTATGGGAAAAGGGGAAATTTAATAGAAATAACGGAAAGCAGAAATATTTATATTTAACTCCAATAGATAAAGCTCACTAAAGGTGTAAAATTTCAAAGTTCTATCATATGAAAAATCTAAGCTTCAAACTTCTAAATAAATTTTCTTTTTTGGCCAACTTGGGGAATATTACTTTCAAAAGGTATACAATTTTCTCAAATTCAAAAGAAATTTAATTACAATACACAATCAAAGGTTACATAATGCCATGCATATCTAAAGCACTCCAGGGAGGGAGAGGGAGGGAGAGAGAGTGAGACAGCTACACAAAAATTGCACAATTTGCAATAATATAGGGAAAATGAATATGATATTTATAAACACAAACAGTTATATAGAGGGTCGCCATAAACCAAATTCTGTTATGAACAGCAATTGGAGTGAGTCACAGTGCTAACGGCACAATTATCGTGCCACTCAATTGTTCCATGGATCTCGATTGATTTGATTAGCTGCGAGATTATTTTTCGAATAATTTTGATTGTTGTTATATTATAAATATTTTTGCTGTTTTTTTTTGTTTTTTTTTGGGAGCTGTGGGAAATGATTAACAGCGCGCAATGTGTGTGATTAATTGGCTGGGAAATGCGCTCCAAGCGAACACAACTACTCGATTATTGCTACATACATATACATATACATATACACATATATATACATATATATATATATATATAATATATATTCACTGTGTGCTTTTCGATCGCTAGCTTATGAATATACTCTGTGACCTGTTTTATTATGGTAAACAAATCCGCCCAAAGTCAATATAAGTCTTGCCACACACACACACACACACAAACACAAATACAATAAAATATTAACAAACAGCTGCAGAACTAATGGTAGTAAAACCCTTATCGATAAGGCAAACAATATCAATTATAATGACAGAACATGCACATGCATGAATCATCGGCAAAAACTTTGGCCGACGCCCGCAATGAGCATTAGAGGAGCAACCTGAAGAAAAAAAGAAAAAAAAAACAAATTTTATATAAAAAAACCTATTCAATACGAGGAAATTAATATTTTGGTCAGTAAGTGGCAGAGATGGGGGAATTTTGATTGCTTATCTTATCAACATAGCACAAAAGCCCACACCACCTAACATACATACATACATACATATGTACATATGTAAGCAGTATAAACATAAGTTCTAAATAAATGCCCATATATGTATGTATGTGTGCACAGCATTAACAGTTACACACACACATGCTATATATACAAAGCAATTGCTCAAGTGTACATAAATATGCAATGTTATCAATTGATGAGTAACTGTATTGCATATGTGTGGGTGTGAGTTGTATTGTGGACTGGCAGTTTTTCCCTCACAATTTCCCATTAAAATATTTTCTGTAAACCGTTTTTTTTTTTCTTTTCTTTTTTTTTTTGTTTTGGCAAAAACAATTAGCGAAGAGTTCAAAACGAACAACAAAATGAGCTATAAAGCACAAACAGCAAGCGCAAGCACACATACATACATATGTGCATACATACATATGTATGTAATGCAATACGCCGGCTGCGCCAGCTGCAGAGCGCAAATAATAAACTCTCTCACACAGGCAAACGCACGCATTTATGAGATCAGCTGCTGCTGCGCGCATTCTGCGACTCTCATTGCTTTCGCTGTCGTTTCAATTTATTTATTTATTTTTTTGTTTGTTAAAGTATTTCTGTTCGTTTATGGTTTTTGTTTGCTATTTATGTAAATTGGTTTTACATTTATATATAGAGTGTGAGTGGCGCGAGTGTTCCATAAACTCCATAAAAATATTCCATTTAGCAATAATGCACGATAATTTGCACTAGAGCATGTACACATACATACATATATATGCATATGTATATTAGTCTGTGTATATATGTATATTAGTCTGTGTGTATATGTATGTATTTAGTATTTTAGGAATACCATGAACTATTGACATTTCGAGCCGAGCTTTTGCGGCAGATGCTGCTGCTGCTGCTGCTATTGAGTTGACATTGAACAGACACTCAGTCAATGCCTCTCTCTCTCTCTCTCTCTCTCTCTCTCTTAAAGTTGAAGACTCACATGCAGTCTCTGCAGCATCATTAACTGACATTGATGGGAACAAAAAAAAAGCTGCATCAGCATAAGTGGCATAAGATAGAAGAAGAAAAACTAGGTCATTAACGCACACATATGTATGTATGTATGCACATATATTTATATATGTACATGTATGCATGCACATAGGCATTTATATATGTATATAAATACATACACATACATAAGTATGTTGACATGCCTATAGCCATGTACACACATACATATACATACACACGTATGTGTGTGTGGCCGGCGCATGCGAAAACTAACGGCTCAGCAAATGAACTGCGCTTGGCCAATCTGCTGCCGCCTCTGTCTCTGCTGTTGTTCTTGTTGCTATTGACTGCACGCTAGCTTACATAAGAAAAACTGCATGTCAAGCTCCTCTATGTACATACATACATATGTACATGTGAAATACCGTTATGCTACCCACAGTGGCAATACATATACAATTTGTATATGTGTGGGTGCGTGTGTGGCAAGGACTCACAAAGCATAAATACAGTCCGTTACATATATACTGCCAATATATACATACATAGATCTGCCTTTATACATATATAAATGTGTGCGGAGGCGTTATGCTGTCAAAAAGGATTTTTATCGCGTATAATAGTAGCTGAGCATTATGTAATTTTGCAATTTTGCATAGAACAAACACATTCACAAGCAAATATGTATGTATGTACACACATACTCATGTACATACATATGTATGTACAAGCGAGCTCGCGTTCCATTCATGAACAGTTACAAAAGTTACAACAGTAGGCAGCGCCGAATATCAGTGGAAGGGGGTGGATGCCAAAAGCAACTACAGCAATGTAGGCTAGCATTAGCGTCGACGCCGGCAGCGACAGCGGCAGCATTGCATAAATGTCAAAGTGAAGTGTAGCAAAGTGGAGCGAGCGGTGCTGCTTTATGTATTGTGTGTGGGTGTGAGTGTAGGGTCGACTGGGCTCAGTAAGAAAAAGGAAACAAAAGCATGTGCGCAGCGCGCTGCAAAAGGAAATGTCAACATGCATTGATTTTTTTTGTTTTTTTTTTCTTTCCACTTTTTCAGTTTGCCCATTGTCCGTTTTTTTTTTTTAATTTTTTTCGGGGCGTACATTATTGTATTTGTTTTTGTCTTCGCATTTTCATGGGGCGGGCGACAAATGCTGATAGATAAAAACGAACGAAGCGCAATGAGCGCCGCGCAGCCAGCGAAAGAGGCACCCAAATAAAACTGTTTTCGCTGAGTGAACGAAGTAAGTGTGTGTAGGAGAAAGAGAGAGAGAGAGGAGAGATATATAAAATGCGAGAGCGCACAGTGTCGTTGATGTTTTCTTCGTTCTTTTGTAACTGTTATTGTGCCTTTTTATTGGAAGCGAGTTTATGGCACTCGACGAAACTTTTAAGTCCCAGCATAAATATGCAGATTTGTATGTATGTGTGTGTATGTGCGGGTGTGTGTGTGAAAGATGCTTGCAAAGTTGAGTCGACATTAATCAGCAGCGCTGATTCTATGCAAGTGACACCCACTGTTTTATACTATGCTCTTCGAGCTTGTGTATGAGTGTGTAGATATTTATATTATACGATATATATATATATATATATATATATATATATATATATATATATATATATATATATATATATATATATATATATATATATATATATATATATGTGTGTGTGTGTGTGTGTGTGTGTAAGGTGGTTGTTATGCTGTTGCGGCCATATACAACTGGATGCGCATTTACTAAAATTCTATATACACGCAGACACGCTTATGTGCATGTATATATGTAAGTGGAATAGGGAGAAATTATTGATGGTCAAACACCCACTGACCGAACAGAACAACAAAAAGGCCAGGAGGAATGCTGCTTCATTGATTATTCACCAAAATTCACATGCACACATACATACATATGTATGTGCATGTGTATGCGCAAACACTGAGAGCGCGAGTCTCGCACGCACACAAACACACACACACACACGCTCTCACAAACTCTCTTACATATATAGAGACATCAATGCTTTCGCGCAAAAATATGGATTTTCTTATTGTCTGTATTGTTTTTTTTTTTTTATTGTTTAATATACTTACTTGCCAACGAAATTCTCCAGCACGGAACTCTTGCCAGCCGACTGTCCTCCAACAACGGCAATTTGTGGCAAGTCCAGCTGCATGTGAACGCCCAACGACGTGAATGCATCCTGCAGCTTATTGACGATCGGAATTAAGTTGTCCATGGTGACGTAGACGTAGACGTTAATAAAGACGTAAACGAAGACGGCGAATTAGCTGATACTGTTCTCTCTCTCTCGCGATTAGCCGCTCTCTTTATACACGATCGAGTTTGGTTTTGTTGTTGATGCTCGCGTTAAGTTTTACAGTTAATTGCTGTTGCTGCGTGAAGACGCCTCAGTCTCTGCCACTGGCCGCTGCTTGCTGCACTCTGCTTCGGCTCGCTGTGACTTCTGTTACGTTCTTTTCTTTTCCGTTTCTTTTAGTTGGTTATCAAATGAATGTTTTCTCTCACTCTCTTTCTTTTACACACACACGCGCGTATACATATATATTGATATATTGTATATACATATGTGAACGCTATCTTCCTCTCTGCCGACACCAACAAACACTGCCACTTGTGTTTTAGTTGTTGTTGCTGCTGCTGCTGCTATTGTTGTTGAAGAAGAAAAAAATTACAAAATTAACTGCGTAACAAACAACAATTTACAACAAACACAAAAAAAACAAAAAAATTAGCACACACTGCTGAAGAAAAAATATCAGCAAAAATGTTCTTATAAGAATCCAGCACAGACACCAAGTATATACACACACACACAGGAGAGCGCACACACACACACAGACACACACAAAGAGACGACACGTTAACTCGACGGCATCTATACGCCACAAGCAAGCGCGTAACGTAAGCGTGCCTTTGCCTTTGCTTCTGCCGTCTATGGCAGTGGCTGCGCTGCTGCTGCTGCTGCTGATGACGACGACGACGACGACAGCGACGCGTTGGGGCGGGTTTTAATGTTGCTGCGCTCTTGCATATGATTTTTTTGTGTGCGCGCAGGGTTGTTTTTGTTGTTTATCAGAAAATTATACAGCGAATTTCAGCTAACCGATACCGATAGACTAAAAACTTAAATTTATTATTTTTGATTTCCGACACATAGACATAATAAAATTCACAATTTACAAGCACTTCGAACTTTTCAAAAATTAAAAAGAAAAGACCAAAATATAATACCAAAATGTACAATTGCATGCATACACACATACACACACAAATAAAAGGAATTGCTCGTTTGGCAAAAAGTAAAAATATACAAAAAAAAAAAAATACTATTACAACTAAAATGAGAAGGTAGGCAAAAGTTATTAATTGCTGTCGTCAACGGTCGACACAGCTTCCGAAAATTTTCTAACGTCGACAATGAGTAATTACAAAAATATTACGCGTACCGAGCGCTTGACGTCCGCCCCTTTTGGCTTTGTTTTTGCTTCTGATTATTCGATGACAAATACTTTTCTGTGCACCTCATTATCGATATGGCCCGCCAGGGACGATAATAAATAAAATCATGCACTTTCCATTATCGACTGGAATAGTTAGTCAAATAATATATTATACAAAAATATATATTATATTTAATATATAAGTTTTATTAATGTAATCTAGATATAATAATTGAATGATTTTTAAGCTTTTGCATTTTTTACGATTGCCATATTAAGTATCGATATTTTGCATCTAGCGCCATTATTACAAAACTCAACATATGAATAATATTTTTAATATTTACAGTAATAAATACACGTAGTCTAAAGCTCATATGACAGTTTGAGAAAAGTTGTATATTTATTTTGCCTAATCAGGTCGCCTTTGCAATAATAATAATATAATTCAACATTACAAGACCACTAGTGCTTAACAGAGTCAACTCAACACTTCAGATTTATCAATCCGGCAACACTGCTTGCGACACACCACTGTTAGCACAATAATCGAAAATTCGATACACAAAAATTCAATAATTCTTTGCTAAAGCATCGTAGTCAGCATTCGAATTTCAGTGACCAGCCAAAGCGGACGTGTTTAGTGCATATATTCCAGTATCAAAAAAGTGCAACAATAAATTAAATTAAATACTTGATTTAAACTATAGTAAACTAACGTATATAAAAGGGTATGTATAATGCATATGTATTTAAACATAACTTTTTGAGTTTCTAGAAAGCCCTGTAAATTTTAAGTCAGGGTTGAAAAATATAACTGCATTTGCTGCGAACAAAGAAATTTGTGCATGTAATGCACACACACAGACACGCACACATACATGCGTATACGCAAACAGTGGGTTATTTTCATGCATGCGCAGGCACTCAGCGCAAACTATAACTAAAAATTAATCTTTTCTTTAGTTACTTTCATAATTATTTTTATTTTACAATTAACATTTTTGTATGTACGTAAGTATGCATGTAAGTGCGTAGTTGAAAACGCCATTTTATGAGTATCACACTTCAAGATGGCGTCAGACAAAGAACAAGTGCAGTTAGCGATGACATACATACATACATACATACATGCATTTATGGGGGTCATTAAAAAAAGAGAAAAATTGATTAGTCATTCTGTGCAATATGTTTCTGGAGTGGTGAAATTCAATCATAAATACGTATACATAGCTTATTATTGGCTAAAAACTATTTTGGTGTTCGCAGCCATTTGCTCCAATTTATGAAACGAGGTCACTGCGCAGGAAAATTTTCTGCGCACTTTCTTTGAATATGATTCGTAAATCGAGACTTCCAGGGTTGCATGCGGCAGTGTAACCCCGCTTTTGACATTTTATTGATTTGTCAATTTCCACACGCATACATATACATAATTTCTTTATCCACTTCCTCTTATTTATTTTAATTTTTGATAGAATACGGAAATATGCAGATCTTCGTCAAGACTTTGACCGGCAAGACCATCACCTTGGAGGTGGAACCTTCCGATACTATCGAGAATGTTAAGGCCAAGATCCAGGACAAGGAGGGCATTCCCCCAGATCAGCAGCGTTTGATCTTCGCTGGCAAGCAACTGGAGGACGGACGCACTTTGTCCGACTACAACATCCAGAAGGAGTCGACCCTCCATCTGGTGCTCCGTCTGCGTGGTGGTATGCAGATCTTTGTCAAGACTTTGACTGGCAAGACCATCACCTTGGAGGTGGAACCTTCCGATACTATCGAGAATGTTAAGGCCAAGATCCAGGACAAGGAGGGCATTCCCCCAGATCAGCAGCGTTTGATCTTCGCTGGCAAGCAACTGGAGGACGGACGCACTTTGTCCGACTACAACATCCAGAAGGAGTCGACCCTCCATCTGGTGCTCCGTCTGCGTGGTGGTATGCAGATCTTTGTCAAGACTTTGACTGGCAAGACCATCACCTTGGAGGTGGAGCCTTCCGATACTATCGAGAATGTTAAGGCCAAGATCCAGGACAAGGAGGGCATTCCCCCAGATCAGCAGCGTTTGATCTTTGCTGGCAAGCAACTGGAGGACGGACGCACTTTGTCCGACTACAACATCCAGAAGGAGTCGACCCTCCATCTGGTGCTCCGTCTGCGTGGTGGTATGCAGATCTTTGTCAAGACTTTGACTGGCAAGACCATCACCTTGGAGGTGGAACCTTCCGATACTATCGAGAATGTTAAGGCCAAGATCCAGGACAAGGAGGGCATTCCCCCAGATCAGCAGCGTTTGATCTTCGCTGGCAAGCAACTGGAGGACGGACGCACTTTGTCCGACTACAACATCCAGAAGGAGTCGACCCTCCATCTGGTGCTCCGTCTGCGTGGTGGTATGCAGATCTTTGTCAAGACTTTGACTGGCAAGACCATCACCTTGGAGGTGGAACCTTCCGATACTATCGAGAATGTTAAGGCCAAGATTCAGGACAAGGAGGGCATTCCCCCAGATCAGCAGCGTTTGATCTTCGCTGGCAAGCAACTGGAGGACGGACGCACTTTGTCCGACTACAACATCCAGAAGGAGTCGACCCTCCATCTGGTGCTCCGTCTGCGTGGTGGTATGCAGATCTTTGTCAAGACTTTGACTGGCAAGACCATCACCTTGGAGGTGGAGCCTTCCGATACTATCGAGAATGTTAAGGCCAAGATCCAGGACAAGGAGGGCATTCCCCCAGATCAGCAGCGTTTGATCTTCGCTGGCAAGCAACTGGAGGACGGACGCACTTTGTCCGACTACAACATCCAGAAGGAGTCTACTTTGCACTTGGTGCTCCGTCTACGTGGTGGCAATTAAATTTGAACGTTATTAAAAATCAACTATATAATATAAATATTGGAACCTATATATGTACTCAGATAGCTAACAAAAATGTATTCCATTTGATGTTTAATTGGCAGTAAATGTTTCGCAAAATCTCAAAATATTTAAATATTCAATAAAGTTACATTATGTGCGTTCAATAATAACATTGTGTTTTTTTTAAATTAAATTAGTTTTATCAGAGTTAAATTAACCAAGGTTCGTTGAAACGTTTTTCAGTTATGGGAGGAGCAATTGAATTCATTGTGGAGCAATTATGTAAAGCAGCTGATAGCAGAGCAACATCGAGCAATATTTAGCGATGTAGTAAATGTAAACTACAAAGAAACATTGTTTATTTAGCAACATGTACCCAATCATAAGCAGTATGTGTCAGCAACA